>JAYMTA010002845.1:0-15554 GCA_036897625.1 Pelargonium cotyledonis | reverse complement strand
GTTAGTCCATAATGACGAGCAAAGCGTATGTGCTGGAGAAAGTTGTCCCACCCAATTGGATCAAAAACTCAAAACCAGTCCATAATAGAGGGAAACGCTCGTGCCTCAATACCCTCACTATCATAAATGCAAGTCGCCCACCTGCAACAACACAATAAGTATTAAATTTTGTCTTTTCTTCTTTCTATTCTTTACAATCGATCATGCGCAAGAAACTAATGCTACGCACGATTGTGATCAAAGAACACATGAAGTAAGCAACTAATGCTACATCCGACCAAGACTGAAACCAAGTGGGCAAGCTCCACTGCGCGCAAACAATTTACACTACATGTGGCCAAGAATATGATCACACGAGAGCAAACAAATGCTACGCTCGAAAGAGGAACAAAACAGCTAAGCGCAAACAACTAATGCTACATCCAAACCAAGATGACTAAGCAAACACAACTCGTACGCAAGCAACTAAGGCTATACAACAAAATGCATGACACAAGAAACTAACGCTACATCTAAACAAAGATCGACATAAATCAACAAAAGTTAAAGACATTCATCGACCATAAAAAAAGAAGATAAACACATTAAACTCAAGGCAAAAAGAAACAATATATCATTATTGAAAGAAAATGTACAAAAAGTGCATTGGGGGCACAACAGAAATAGCCATCCCAAGGGTAGAGCAAAGCTTAATGGTTCAAAATGGTTCAAGCAAAACTGCTCATGCAACCAAAAGGAGAACGCAACACATCAAAATGACCAAAAAATGGGGTCTCCCCACTCAAATAGAGGGAATCAATTGGACCCAAAGTGACCAAACAAGAAACTACCAAAGGCACTCGAATTACTAGAAGGGCTATCATTTGGGAAAGAATAACCCAAGACATAGGGCACCTCATAATCAGCAAGATAACGAACAAACAATAGACGATGAAGTCAATCCTTACTAGCACCACCTAAACCAACAACAAGAGGTTTACCTCAAGTACAAAAAAAACACTCACTCCTCCATGTCCTGGAAAGAAAGATGATACAAATGTATATACAGTACACAAGTAAGGGCAATCCCGACAAAAGAGCAACGCTACTAAAAACATGTCAACATGCTCAACAAATTAGGCATCGATTGCAAATGAGCTAGACCATACAAGTGTAAGACCCTCTAGAAAAAAGGAGAATGAGGATGTGTAAAGCTCCGACGAAACACATTGACATACACTAACACATAGTTGGGAGGTGGTCGATCGTACCGACGATAAGACTCACAAGGAAAGACGGCCTCTAATTTATCTGGAATCATTCATGACACTTAGTTACAATTCAACCATAACACCACCTGAAAGGTGGCAATCATACGATATATCAAGTGCGGCAGACAAGCAATAGTACATCGAAGGGGATGCGTGGGCAAGTAAGGGTACACCTCCACCATAACACTACTAGAAGGATTATTATCAACGATAAAGAACAATGGCATCTCAACACCCTCACCGTAAGCATAACTGAGACACAAATAAAGTCCAGCAAGCATGAAATTGTCAAGAAACAAATTTATATACACCCACCTGAAAGCCAACATACTTAAGTAGGAAAGCGTGCTTGGAAACCCAAGTGTTTCCAATGTCTTACCTAAAAACATAAAATGTAGGATACTCAGCTAGGACATGGGGCAGGCGTTAGGGCCTATTAAGTCCTACTAACCTATTAGAGACTAAGACACCAAACAAAGACGTAACGTTTCCACCAAAAGGAGTGATATGATCCTTTTCATACATTGGAACGACGAGCAACACCTAGAAAATAAGCATTAATATGAAAGGAATAAATGAAGGGAAGAAGAAAGAAGATCCCAATCAAAGAATTGCCCAAGACAACTCCTATACCCCTGCGTACCTAGCCTCAACTATACCCATTTTAACCTTGAATACCCTAAACTTTAACATTTAACTATTGGATACCCTAAAGTATGTCAAACTTCTTTTCATCCATTATTTCGTCTGTTAAGTGTGAAAGTGACCTAAATACCATCTTGAATAATAAAAATATAAGCATCTAAATAGGCCCTTACATGGCTTGAATTAGAAAAAAAAAAGACTCAAATCTGCACAGGTTTTGACAGAGGTCACTAGATTCGCCACCGCTCCCTTCCCGTCGCCGGCCATGAACCTCTCCGATCGAAACACCTCCGACTCCTCCCACACCTCTCTCACCTCCTATGCAAATTCTCTACTCTCACCTCCTCTACTTTCGAATCTCTCATGAAACCTGATAACTCGCATTTTGTGCTAGTTATCCGACCCTAAATCACACTAAATCTAGCATGTTCCGTGTATTTTTACCTCTTGTTTGGGCTTAATTGTGGTTAATTTAATTAAATATTCATTTTGTGGCTCATTCAAGTGCGTTAGTGTACTTTTTTTGTTGTTTTTAGCTTATTTATGGTAGTTTTTAGTGTATTTATGTATATTCTTGCCTCTTTTATGTGCGCCGGGTTTTTATTGTGATTTCAAAGTTATTAGGAGTGCACATAATAGCTGGAATTGGATGAACTATGAAGGATCAAGGCAATTCAATAGAGGTCAATACAAGAAAATAGCAAAAAGAGGAAGTTTAGGTGAAATTCCCAAATCTGCCAGAATGACCTTTGAGGGGTAAATCAGAAATTTCACCATCTAAAAGAACTCAAATGGATTTTAAGCCTTCAGAAAAGTTGTAGAGGACATCTTGGGCTTTCCAACAAGTAGTGGCCCGTAATTTTCCGAGTTCATTTGGCCTATCAAAATTTAGGTTATAGGCGGCGCATTTGCACAGACTCATGAAAACCCTAGTTTCAATGCAACACTTTGTCACCTGATTATGCGTGACGCCGCAGCGCCCACTTTACTGCCAAAATATATGAATTGTCGTGCTTGGCTTCATTTTTATCATCCAAAGTGAGTAGGAGGAAAGGTTATGCGATTAGGGAGCTGATGCTGGGTATTGGGGGGCTCATTGGAGCCTCTCTTTCGCTCATGTTAAGCATCGTATGAGCCGATGACGAGTGGTGACAGCCTCGATTTTCATTTACTTGTAAGCTTTTAATTTATGATTTTTGCTTAATTAGCATTAGGTTTCCTTCATGTAATCAGAATTATTCTTCGTCTATGAGAACTTCTTATGATTATATGTTGGGTTTTATTTTAATTGAAATCAACTTCGTTCTTCGTCTATGAGAATATCAAGTTGTTTACAATTGATTTAATTAACTTTTCTTATTTGACTAGGCTTAAGCATGTTATCCCAACAATGGATAATCGCGCATTTGTTTGTAGTCGCTAGTTTATTTTGATTGTTGCTTAATCTCAAGCTTCACGGTAATACGATGATCCAAAAAGGTAGTAGCAGTCTAGCTAGGGTGTATGTGTGGGACCTTTTGACGGGTCGGTGTTACGATGAACCAAAAATGTAGTAACCATCGATTTGTGCATGTGAATTGACTTCAGGGAGTGCTTCACATCACTACCCCGGAGCAATTACATGTGTAGCACATTCACTCGAAAAATTCAGTGTTCAATTAATTTACCAATTGCTTGCATTTGTCGTGAGGTTGGGATGCGATGATTGGTGTAGAAATGTGATTACATGGATTATGGTTATTGTTTTAGAATTAATTGTTTCCAACTTGAATGCAGTTTGAATTGCTTGTTCAATTCTATTGTTACCTTCATTAACCGTGAATGTTTTTCTATTGCAATCCTAGTGTTTGAGAATAATTGATGTATTTGGATTAAACTCATGTTTTGGTATTAATGCTTCCAAACAATTTGTAGAATTAGATTTCGTTGAACGTAGTAGGAGCTGTGCCACCGGGTTGCTCGGGGAGTGGCTCCTACCGATGGAGCAAGAGGGGGAGTAAGGCCGCTAACATTAGTCCTTTCTGTGCCGCTTCCTATCAATGCAATTCCAACCGTTATGATAGGACGGGATTGTGTTGATTCAATATGTTCATGAATTCTCATCTCGGATATTTAATCACATTTTGACACCGTCAATATTGTATCCCGACCCACACTAGCACGATTTTAATTAACCAAGATTGCACTTTCTAAATTCTTCTCATCTCTTGGATCACTTGTACATAGTCTATTTTATTGTCGTTTTACTTATTTCTATTTCTTCCAGAAAATGTTTTTTGCTTTCTAGTATAAATCCGCTTTTAAGTTAATTTAATTATCCGTAGTTGCCTTAGTCCCAAAAGATAGATACTCGAGCTCCTCGCGAGCTCATTATTACTTCGACACAATCGGTACACTTGCCGAAATGGGTGTCAATTTTTTGGCGCCGTTGCTAGGGATTCTTTAGTGAACCGGAAACGCATGTCAGAAATTAGTCACCCACCGAGCATGTCAAAACCATCGATTTCAACGAAGAGCTTGTTTTGGATTTTGTGGGTTCTTTCACCAAACTCAATCCTAGCTCCAGCATCAGGTTCTGGCGGAGGCTAAAAGCGTCGGCGATAAGGCCACCACACACGGCCATGGCCAGATCTTCATAGCTATGGCCAGATCTGGTTTTCTATGCATATGCAGATCTTAGAATTGTGGGATATGCATTAACATCAGCTATAGCAGCTTCCATGGCTGGCTTTGAATATCTACTAATAACTGAATCAAAAGTAAAAATTGCACCAAGTTTCACAACAACATGACTTTAGCAATGTAAAGATTCAGCCATGAAAACCCAAGTCACAATGAATAGTGGCACAAATACTAGTATTTCATAGCTGAACCAAAGCTACCCAATAGCACAAAAAGCTCACCACAACTAACAATTAGCCTTCACAAACATGATTTTTTTTAACAAACCCAGGTCAAAGAGATGACCTTTATGGATAGAAAGCTACACACCATGAAGAATCTTACAGAGCTAAAAAAGGGCAAAGCTAAATCACCAATGTCTTCACCATTGATCAAGAGCTAGAGAAAATTGCTCGCTAATATGAAAATATTTCCCAACTTTTTATGAAATGATCACATGATGTTGTTATAAAAGCTTAAATGTAACATATTATTTGAATTTCCGATGAGTTTAAGATGATTCCGACGAAATTGAACTTTCCGGTTAGTCTATGATGATTCCGGTGAAGCTTTAAATTTTTCGGCAAGTGTTTGATAAATTCGGAGAAAGTGATGAAAATGAAGAGTAGAGTGGAGGGTATTTTTATAATTTAAAAAAAATATGTTGTCATGTGTTGGGTACATGACTGAATTATTGCACTATTCCATTAAACTTAACTAACAGAAAGATGTTTAACATAGTTTAGAAAATCTAATAGTTAAATGCAAAACTTGAGGATATCCAAGGTTAAAAGGCATAATAGTTGAGGGTGAGTACGTGTAATTATCCCAATGATAAACAATGGTGAAAAAAAAGAAGTCTCGACCAAAAAGACCCTGAGTAAAATGACACACAAGATAGCTAACATGTCCCAGCTACCCGACTACTACTAGATTGTCTAGGTAGGGCAGGGGAAAATGTTGGGCTGGTGTTGTTGGACGTATTGGACTCAGGAAGGCCTAATAAGCCCGAATACTCATGAAAGCTCACGAGGCCCAGTTAAACTTAGGCGGTGGAAGAAAGGAACTTTTCAATAGTATTAAGAAGGAGCCTCTATGAGCGCTCTATAAAAGGAGGAATAGTGAATCACTACAAAAGTAATTAAAAACAGAAAGAGCATACTTTGAGAGTAAATACATAACTGACAAGGGCGTCATGGGGGTAATCCTTGAAGGAGACCTAGTTTTGTAGGACCCATTCGAGATATGGAAAGATAAAATATGTTATGTGGAACAACAATAATGATTTCGTTTTAATAGGTAGGTTTTGAGTTTAAGTCAAAATTTTCTTTATAGTTGAAATGATCCTATAATTGTTGTTTAAAATGAGTACATTTAGGGGATGATTCAATGGTCGAAACACATAATTCTCATTGGGAGGTCGTGTGCTCAACTATATTAAGTCGATTGAGATGATGTTTGAGTTAAAATGAGAAAGTCATTGATGGAAATTTGTGAATTCGACTCTATTAAATTAGATGATTCCAAGTTTTGAGTTTAAAAAGAAGAGTTATCTCTAGCGTCTTTGAGTCATTAAAATTAAAATTTTATAATTGTCTTGTGTTAGCAAAGACGAATATTAATGTATTTTACACTTCCATGTTGAACTAGAACAATTAAAAACAAAAATTAGACACAATTTTTTAAAATAATCTAGAAAAATGGTAAAATAATAAAATTTGAAAAAATCCCAAGAATAAATGACAATGCCAGCAAGTGAGAGTAGGCAGTGCCTGTACACAACCCAACACAACACACACCTTCCCTCGCGTACCGGTCCCGTTTGCCAGCTCACCGCCGTTCCGTTATCTCCGGCCCAGATTCTGCCACGTCATGGATGACGACGCCTTAACGGCAACGGTGCCACTTTTCCGTTTGGTCCCCTCATCATAACACCACAGTTTTCAGCACCCAAAACCATCACACCCTCCTCCGTTTTCATTTTCCAAACGAAAAACAATAAAAAGTTTCTATCTTTCACTCTCTACAAATATCTCTCTACTTATTGCTCTGATTCTTGTTTTCTTGCTGTGGCGGTGCTGTGCTGAAATCACTCTCTTCCCACATAAACCAAAGTTGCTATCTTTCTCTGTGGAATTCATGTCGGTATGTTGCTTTCTCTCTTAAATACCCTGATTTTTGTTTGGTCTTATTGAGCTGGGTTCGCTCGATTCAGCGCAGTTCTGGGTTGATTTGAGCTGCAATTTTTGTGGGTTGGATTTCATTTCTTTGATGATGGGACTTGTTGATTGAATTTTGCATTTCTCGCCATGATTTGATCTTCGATTTTTCTGTATTTCTGTTTTTGTTTTGGAATTTGCTAAGCTTGAGTTGCAGTTGTTTAAATATAGAGAGGCATTAGATTGTATTGATCTTTGTTGACTTTGGATATACTTTTGTGTTGTTATGATGTTTTTTCCCCAACATTATTCTCATTTTATGGAATATTGTTTTTACTAAAGAAGATGAAATATGAATTGATTTGGACCTTATTTGAAGTGTATTTTGATTGTTATCTACATTTGTGTGGTTTATGCTTATATATTTGTTGCTGGAGAAGATTACAATTAGTCCAATTGTTTCCTTCTGTGACCTAACTCAGAAGCTAAATATTGTTGCTATGTGTGTCTAGAATCTAGATCTTACTTTTAGGAGTTAAAAACAATACTTGGAACTTTAGCTTTTGAAAAGTATGGTTTTCATGCTAATAATGTATAAAGGCATTTACTGCTGATTGTTTCAAGGCTTTAAAGCAGATTGGAAGGATACAATTCCAGCTTCTATTTTACTTTCTAGTTGGTAGAATTGTACTACTGGTGTTTTTTTCTTCTTCTTGGAAAGTTGTCTTTAAAATTTCTTGTTTCTTTTCTAAATATGTATCCTCTTCTCCTTTTTAACCGTCTTATTCTGCTATGTTATAATATTTGCTCAGCACGTCCTCTTGTAGTGTTTGTATGTGCAATACTTTATGGAGATAGTGGTTCTTATTGGCTATTTTTCACACTTTTTTTTTTAATTTATTTATTTTTTTAAGTATATATTGCAGCCACTACAAGAATATGGCATCCTATGCTCAGGGACCCATAGTTGAGTGCTGATTTTCTGTCTGATTAGCATAGCGCTACATGTTTGAAAATATACAAATTTTAGATGGCGTCCCTAGAGAGGTTATTAACAAATGATGGTTACTTCCATGCCACCTGCTTAAGTAATTGTAAGTGTTTATCTTAGAACACACACAAAAAGAGAGACTATTGGCACGCCTTTTGCAACTATACAACTACAAAAAATGCCGAAGTAATAAAGGGAACACAATGTGCTGCGGGTTGTCGAACCACATAGACTACGATACGTAAGCTAAATATGATTGGTTGCTACAAATCTTAAAGATCAAACTTAACAAATTGTAATTAAAATCACGAATTTAAAGTGTGTGTAACAAACTAAGTGAATTATGCGACTGAAATTAACAATGGGTCACAAACATCACCAATTAAGAGAACTTGAAATGGATTAAAGACGTGCGAATGCTTGTAAGTAGCCTTAGGGATAGTGACATGAGATGGATTGCAAGTATTCAAGTGATGAATACAAAAAAGGAAAAGAAAAAAAAAGTGATGAATACTAATTCTACTACATATTATCCAAATTCCTTTTTCCAAAGGCTCCTTAGAACCTAGCTAGACAAGAGAGACCAATGTCACTACAACCTATCTCACTTAACTAGCAATAAGTAAGAGTAAATGAATCACAGGACAACTGCAAGCATCCAAAAATGCGAGCATGTTATTCAAGTATTCAAGGTTGCATTTATGGTTAATGCCCAAATTCCTAAGGTACATAAAACCAATGAAATCAAGCAAGCTAGTTGGCCAAACCAACTCACAAGCATTAAACAAAACCTTGAAAAGCATTCATTCACAGAAATAAAGACAATCCATGCTCATTCACTTCACCCTAAGTTACAATCAAAACATGCATACTATGAAAAATTTAGCTCATACTCATAGCATCAACAACAATAAGCAAATCAACAATAGTTTCATTAATTGTCATCAAATGATCCAATACAAACCAAATATACACAATTATCTAAAGAGTAAATACGAGAAGAGAAGTCACAAGATAGAAGATGGGATTGGGAGAGTGAAATTCTTCAATTCTCAATGCTCCAAGCTCAATCCACACTCTCTCTCACTAAATTCTTTCTCTAGCCTCCAAGTTTCTAGAAAATGATGATAAACCATAGAATGCTCCCAAAATTTGGCTAGAAGAAAATATAAATAGTTGTCCAAAACAAGTAAAAATTACAATCAGACCTACACAGTCGCGACTGTGTATGTAGTGTCCATAGTCGCGACCTTACAAAAACGACACAAACAGAAGCAAAGTCGCGAATGTGGTGTGCAGATCCCCTAAAGGTGTGCTTTGCATCTCCTCTTCTTGCTTCCATGCTTCCCACTTCACTCCCGAGCTTGGATTCATCACACAAAACATGAAAATCACAACTACAAAGAAGTGCAAATCATCCAAACTTATAAAATTAGCTCTTTGAGCCGTAAAACCAAGATTAAAAGTGAGATTTAATCATAATGAAGTTCAAAGCGAGAATTTAGTAGATGGTGCATTTGTGTGTGCTAAAGTGTGAAAATGCAAGTGAATGATGATGAAATGTGGATGAAAGAGACATGATAAGTGTGATTGAAATCACACTATTAACTATAGATTGATTGTATATTGTAAGGAATGAAGTTGATCATGTAAGTCATGTAGATTAGAACTTGGGAAATGTGTTGTCGAAGAATTCTCTTATTGTTTAGGTAGTCCTTCATCCATTATCTAACGTAACTATATTTTGTTACATAGGCTGGAAAGCAATTCTGTATCTTAACAAAGTTAAAACTTAAAATTAATGTTTTTGTTGTCTGATGTGTTTTGTCTTTGTTCTTGTTAAATGGATTTGTTTTTTAGTGTTGTTTTCAAACTTCTGAACACAATTCATTGTGGATGTGATCCCTACAATGATCATTAAGCTGATGATTACTTGTTTTTAAATTTGGCACTTACTGGTCATTTGGGAATGTAATCAACGCTATCATTCTTTCTTATGGTGCTAGTATAGAGGCTAGGGCCTAGAGACGAAACTTGGTTTTTGTTCGGCTGTTAGGAAATTCAGATGAAGAAACGTAAGCCAAGCTGTATTTAAAATCGAACAGGATGGATCAAGTTTAACTGTTTAAGTTATGTCAGCTACTGTTTTGCAAAGAACGATCGTTTGATCTGTATTGGTGGCTATAGGTTGTTTCAAATAGTTAGAACCAAAATGTGATTCTCTTGATGGACATAATACAAACATTCTTTATATGACTTGACCTGCTCTGTGGAACCGATTCAGTAATTTGTAACCCTTCTTCATTGCTTGCCAAATTTAAGACGTTAAGTTTGTTTGAACCATGCTAGATCATGATAATTGCATTATCAGATTATGTAGTAAGGTGGTTATATTCTCCATTATGTTCTTTGGAGGTTTGGAATCAATAGGGTATACCAGTTAAAGTTATTTATTGTTAAGTGTCTTTTTAGCATTTGGATTACAAAATCTTGGAATGGTAATGGGTTTTAACTTTTAAGAAAGGGTATGATTTTCACTACTAAAAAAGTAAAATTCAAATATGAAATTCCCATTTTTTATTCTGATTTGTGAACAAAAATTCTAATCCAAATACTACCCGAGTGATTGACAAAACATTTAAAATTTTAACTTTTTGTCTATATTTTTGTGTCATATTTTTATTGTCATTTTATTTGAGGAATGTTGGAACAAGGCTTCAATGGTTTTGGTGATGGCTTGTAATGTTGTAATTCATACAAGTATGACTGTTTCTAATCATGACCAAGGTAAGGATTAGGTTGCCACTTGAAGCAATATGGACTGTCTCAGGGGTTAATCCTATTGTATCTAATGTTTATCCGTAGATTCGTACGTTGCCAGAGTTCTAACAAGAAAAAAAAAATCTCTTATATATTTTTCATTCACTCCAATAGGACAAGGGCCAGCCTTTGCCAAAATTCGGTGAATGGGATGTTAATGACCCTGCTTCAGCTGAGGGATTTACTGTGATCTTTAACAAGGCTCGGGATGAGAAGAAGACTGGCGGCAATCCCGACTCACCGGGAAAGGGTGACCCTCAGGTTAAGCACAGAGTAGATGCTGGCAAGCCTCCCTCTGTATGTTTTTCATTTATAATGATTTTCTCATAATTTTACTCGCAAACTTGTACGCGAATCAATTATTGCTGTACAGTGATCTACAATGCGTAGTAAAAATGAAATCTTGTTTATATTTTCAGAAGAAATGGTTTTGCTGTATTTCAAATCCACCTGCGGAATCTTGACCAAGTCCTTGCTGTAACACGGTTCAACGGGAGAGCTAGCATCTTCATTCGTTACGTGCCAAATCCTTGTATTTTCATAAAGATAAAGAGTTTGTAGAGCTACGATGGGTGTTGCATCCTGTTCTGTAAAATTATGTCACCGGCAGAAAGAAGGAAAAACACTTGTATCTATAATATATCGAGTTTAAAACCAAAGAAGAAAAAATGTCGTGTGTTTGTTCTTGTGGAAGAGCTGTAGAGCTTTTGTATTTCAAACTTTGTATTCTGGGAACTTGTATTTCATTTTCTATCATATGAATTCAACTTAATGATGGCCATAGAATTGTGATGATCTTTGTGAGTTGTTGCAATTTGCATTAGTTTATGAATGTGATTTGTAGAATAACATTTCATTGATATGAACAAAATTGTTGACAGTAATATCTGTTTTATAAGTTAACAACATTGAAAATGAGTATACAGGTATCGAATTTGATGCGAAGCTAAACTCTGGACATCCCGATTTTCCGCTCAAAGAGGCGCTTGAGAAGGTAGACCTGGAGGGTGCTGACTGCAACAAGCGCGGCTGATTCCCCTACCGCCTTGTAAACTGCCCTGTTACTCATCTCTTCGTTCTCTGTGCATCGATGTTAACATTACATTGCATGTTTGATTATAAAACGAAAGATACACGGCGAGGGTTTAACAAGATACCGATTGCTTGGCGTTCCGTCTCAGCCTCCAGCCAATGCTGCTCAAATTGAATATTGTACAGAGCTTCCTCTAACTTCTCTATCTGCTCTAACAACGGGTTCAAATGCTCTGCAGATACACGAGATGTCGTTATTTTACTAATTCGTTATGATAGAGTTAAAAGGATGTGAAAAGATAACACGAATCACCATCTTTCGCATGTTCATCAGGATATGAAAAATGGTGAACATGAATGTCAAAGTCTATCGTTTCCTGGTAAGGAGAATGGCTTGTGAAGCAGAAGCGATAAAGTCCTTTCTGATGAGCCACGAACTCAAACTTCTCACTTGCCTTGCCATGGAAATCCTGAAGCTGATTACGAGCTGGTCCCTTCACCTGATTTGACAAAACGAAGATGTTTAAGATGGTGATCGGAGGGGCAATATATATTTGACAAATCAACAGTTACAATCATAAATCTTGTAGGGGTACTTGATTTGGAAAGATCTTCATGAAACTATAATATTGATGCATGGTTGATGAAACATGACTCGACAAAAGTTTGAGAAATCTTATATCACACGTTCATTGACGACGATTACTTGTCTTTTACGATACTTGAAACATAAAAATGTATATGACAAAAAAATTATAATGATGTGATAAATCGGAAATGCAATAAAATCGAGAAGATACATACCACAAGATCAACAGCCTGTTCAGAATAATGCCAGGCTCCCTCAGTCCTAATAACAACAAAAGAGACATGAACGGTATCGCCTTCGCGCTTCACATCATGTGTGAAACATTCTTCTTTGTCGATCACAAATCTAAGTCCGAGGGATCTTTGCGATTGGAGGCTCAACAATACTGTTACCAATACAATGCCCACAAATTCTTTCATCTCTGCATGCATGCATCAACCAAATATTATATTCATCATTTCAATAATCTTTTCTTTTTTTTTTTCCCACCGAAACAAACAACAAAAATGTATCTAAAATTGACAAAAGAACTGTGAAATTGAGAAAAGAAATTCACCTTTCTCCGAAGGAAGAATCTGAAAAGAATTTGCTTCAGGTTCAGGAAATCTAGGTTTTGACAAATTTATCTTTCATAAGAAATTCGGACACTTTTATAGTTCATATCCGAGTCCGAGGTTTGCGGTGTTGCAATAGAATATTATCACATCTATTTAAGTGTACCTCATCATCCTGCACTCACTTTTTATAGTTTATCCTTTTTTATTCTTTTTTTTTTAATGAAACTAAATAAAATAAATCTCAGGATAAATGTTAATACTTTTCGATTTAAAAATATAAAAAACAATAGAATTAATTACTCTCACGGTCTCTTTACTATCAGCAATGGAGCGAAATGATCCATCTACTTTCAAATGAACAGTATAAGTCTCTGTATTATAAAAAAATGAACACAAATGGTCCCTACCGTCAGATTCCTTCTAAATAACCTTTAAATTGGATGACGTGAAATTTTTTGAATAAAAATAATTCAAAAACATAATTTTTCCAGTTACGCGTCATGTTTTGATTATTTTGTATTATTCCGTCAGCAAAAATTATTAATTATTTAATTTTCTTTTTCTTTTTTTTTTCTCCCTCTTCTTCAACGATTAAAACCCCCTAACCATTCTCATCCCCATCACTGCCATCACCGAGCTCAAAGCTACGACAACCATGGCTACTACATCACCGCCATCACCGCATCGCTTCCGGCGAAGGACGTGGGTCTCCATCTTCTCGGTCACCACTGACTACCGCCTCCGCCGCAGATCAGAGTGGCCCGAGCCTCCCTCTCTCGGCTTCGACGACGGCCCAAGCCTTCCTCTCTTGTTCATCGACGCCGCCACAAATGAGAACGAAAGAGTACACCGACGCGGCTTTGTTGGTGCCGCAAACGAGATCGATAGAGGAGCCATTATCTCCGCCTCGATGTTGCAGATCTGAGTTTCATTTTAGGCTTGATTAGAGTTTAAGTAGGGTCTAATTTTGATTAAAGTTTAATTAGGGTCTGTTTTGTTGCAGATCTGGAATTTTAGGTTTGATTTTGTATACTAATTTTAATTTTGCGTTTGAGATGGTGCTTTTCTGGAATATTTGCACGAGTTTGTATTGGAAATTTAGATAAGAAGACACATGAACCTTTGATCTGAAATGAATTACATATTGATTGTAACAATTTCCAATGAATTGTATATTGAATGTATAAAAAGACACGTAAGAAACAGCATTAGAAGGCTTTGAAAATGATTGCACTTAAGATCACATGAGCCTTTGATCTGAAATTTTAGATGTTCATTTTGGATTGAAGTTGAGGTTTTTTAATTGTGGTAGAGTTCATGGATTTCTTGGCGACTTTTTGAATTTTTCGGCGTTCTTATACATTTTTTGGCAGCATTTTAAAAATTAATGAATTTTTATAAAATATAACAAATTTTATTTTAATTATGATTTTTGAGAATATTAAAAAAATTAACTCACCAATTATATTGTGACACGTGTCCAATAAATTTTCTATTAAATATAAAATGTCACGTATGCGCTGACTGTGCAAATATTTTATATTTTTGCATTATTTTTATTCAAAAAAATTTCACATCAGCAAGTTTAACGGTAATTTGGACGGAACCTAACGGCAGTGACCATCAGCGTTTAGCTTTTGATAGTACGGGGGCTAATTTGGTCCATTTTAAAGTAGATGGACTAATTCGGTACATTCATGATAGTATAGGGACCACTAGAATAATTAATTCAAAACAAAATATGTGTTATAAGTATCTAAAACTTAATTAGTGCAAGCATAGCCAGAGAAGATAATTTTCTCTCTCTGATGGCTAGGGTTAGCAACGATTAGGATTTTTTTTGGTGCTGTTTCCGGTAATATAGTGGTCATTCTCCCTAAGGAGTGTGATATGCTCGTTTTGACTTTCGGTCAACGCGGTCACACCTTAGCTTATGTACTTTGTTTTTCTTGTGTTTGTTGTTGCTTGTGCTTGTGCTTTCTTCTTCTCCAAGTCAAAGTTTCTAGCCTAGAGTTGTAGAGTCCGGTTTCCCAGTTTTAGTTTGCTTTGCTTGCTTGCTACCTGTACTTGGAATCTGTCACCTGCGTAAGGAAGACACACCAAAGGAACGAAGCACGTGGGAGCTGTGTTAACAGGACTCCGCCTCAGGCGTGAGAGTAAGTCCTGGTTTGGTGAACACTAAGTTTTTCCATATAGAGAAAGCTTTTAGAGAGTGAAGCTCTCAAATGAAGTGAAATTGTAAGAGAACGGAACCAATTTGTGAACCCCTTTCCATTCGGAAGAAGGGGATATTTATAGGGAAACCTTACCACCACCTTGTGACACTTGTTGCGTTGTGATTGGTCGGTGGAGAATTGAAGCCCATCATAACCCATTTGGCTCTTAGAGGCCCAAATGGCTCACTTGACTTTGTGCCACCCTTAGCCCTTTTAGCATGTTGGGCTTATTGGTCTTGAACATGTTGCCCATGTGTAAAGACTTGGTCTTGTCTTGCCATGAACCTTAGGTGATCTCATGCCTTGTGAAGCTTAACCAAGGGTGCATGGAGGCTTTCCAAGACTCTTAATGAGCTAGTACAATGAGAGGCATAGTCATGAGTGCATGGAAGTTTAGAGGTTGTGTGCCCTTAAAGCTAGCATGTATGCTAGGACTTTCATGGACTAAGGCTTCTAAGGCATGGCTATGGAACCTTATGAGTTGCGTGCTTGAAGAAACTTGTTGGTGATGTCTAGGCCTTGGAAGTGTGTTGGTGATGTCTAGGCCTTGGATTAGTCTTGTTATAGTGTCTAGAGACGTTGCATAACATCCGGGTCAAGTGGAGCCTGTCCGGAATGCATTTGGAGGACAACA
>JAYMTA010002844.1:0-15561 GCA_036897625.1 Pelargonium cotyledonis | reverse complement strand
TCCAAAAGAATAAGAGCATTAATATCCGCCAACCTGAAACTTGATCCTACCCTGAGTTGGTGGCCCCGATCAGCCGTTGAAACGGCAAAATTCTCCAACATCCTTAGGGTTACACTGCTCTAATAGCAGGATATTGTCCATATACACCCACGACTTCTTAGTCTCCACCATCAAAGCATCCGCAACATCGTAATATTCAAAGTACAGCTCCAGGCGCTCTTTAAAGTAACCAGACTTGATGGGCAGAGCCTTCATCGTAACCCATCCCCGAAGTTTCCACACTCGCATCATTACTTTAATAATGCGGCTCAAGTCCTCTGGTTCCTCCGGGTAGCACCGACCGATAAAGCCATAAACCTCCGCCCTCTCCATGCCTCTACCATGGACCGAGAACAACTTCTCTTCCTCTACACGAGATATTCCAGCGCCATCCCATCTCGCTTCTGTTTCCTCTCAGCCCCACCACCTCTATCACCCCCGATCTCTCGGGAACCCAGACACAGTATCCAACCCCACTGAACGGGCAATGTCTTCGTCGATCTGACCTCCGGCCAGACTCAGCCTAACCTTCCGACTCCCAAGATCTCCCCAAACAAACTTTAACCCCACACTGCGTCCTACTCCGTCAGGTCTTCCATACATGCTCAACTCAACCCGCAGTCGTTTATCCTTCAACAAGCAGATCAACATCACATACAAGACCCGGCCCTACCACCATAGCAGCTGACGTTACTATTTAGCACCACCCTCAAAACCCTAGTACCATACCCCTGATCATTGTTACGTGACCGCAACCGAGAAACACAAAAGTCAAACGAGACCAGACCCCTCCTCCTTAATCACCGGAACCCAATACTGAAAGCACCTACCGTCGTTCACACACTAAACAATCACACAAAAAATCAACATTCTCAACCCTTGGAGAGACCCGACCACCAGAAATAAAGCATAAAATTAAATAATCGTAAATATGCCCCTTTGCTCTTTAAGCACTAATCTATTTTATGTTTTGAAGAACTATATGCACTCATTTTTATTAATTATTTGAAATGATAAATCTGTATCCAGTCAAGATATGAAGTATGAAGTCTTTTTCCATATTTGATATTTATTTAGGTCATTCATGCAACTTCTCAAGTTCTCTCTATAAAGTCTCATATTGTAAACCATATATCATATAATGATAGAAATAATTACCCTTGATGTGAAACTCATGCCCTGAACCTGAGTTTTGCTTAATAGTCATGTGCTACCTTGTGATGTGCATGTTTTAGATCTTTCAAATGTTTAACCACTAAAGAAAAAACAGTGATCTGCGATGAAAATGGTGCCGGCTCACATCAATGGATGCCATATGTCGCTGATTAGCGATGGACTAAGTGACGAGGCCGTAGGCAATAACGATGGCAACGTTGTCGCCCTTTTTTCCAGCAACATAATGGTTCTACGTCGATGATCATCATTTTGAATCAGTGACGAACTTTCCGTCGCTAATGGTCATCAATCTTTCATTTAAGGATACGACTAATACGATATCACCTCCACCTCCTTCCGCATTTCCTCTCTCTTTGGTATTTCACTTTCTTTGTTGTTTTTGTCCTCTATTGTTCGTGGTTGTCTCCGGCCATTTAAGGTATGTTTACTTACCTTATTTTGTTACTTTTATGTATTAGGAGCAATTTTAGCATATAAAATCTCTTTTCTTTTCTTTTTCTTCTCATATTGGCATTCCCTCCTCCGCCACTCCTCGTCGCCACCGCCATTCTTTCCTTGTTATAACAAGTTACATTGTTGAGAACCTTAAAAAGAAGAAAGAAATTGTTAAGTCTAGGAGTCGGAATAAACAAAATTAGAAGATATGGAGTAAAATCAATTTTATCATTGGATCAAGAACAGAGTCAGAGGGGTCAAAAACTGCCAATTCATATAAAGCCATCGAGCCGGCCCAACCAGCAACCAGCGTTGTATGCATTATATGGACAGAAAGCAAACGGCCGGGATCATTCAAGGCGACAAAGTCACAAAACCATTCCGCCTTTATAAATAAATAAATAAAAATCAATTTTAGCATTATACTATAAAGAGATAATCACACGTACATACTCTGAACTATATATTTTTTAAACCCTGAATATTCAGAACTTTTACATATAACTTTTGAATACTATGAACTATGTCCAACTCATTTCGCCTATTATTTTGTCCGTTAAGTGGCAAAAACACACAAATACCCTCCTAACTCAAAAAACAACAACAGGGCCTTATACATTTAAAAAAACAAACAAAAATAAACCCTAAGCCTCTCACCTCAGCGGCGCCTTCTCTTCATCTCCGGCTAGGCATGCTCGCCGGCGACTAGTGGTTGTGCGACCTCGCGTACAATTTCCTTGTCAGCCATGGTTTTGGAGTACCAAAAACCCTTAAAAAAAAAACATGTCTTTTGTGGTGCCTGAGACCTTCCACCTGAAACTTGGACCATTCAAGGCGTTAAATGCTTGACCATCAATGGAGCACAATTCAGCGGTAGCAGCCCAAATATGCTGCTCAGCCACAAGCCTAGCATCAAAATACATCAATGAACACCTCTTCCCAACATTCCCTTGACCCTCCAAACACAAAAGGAAGGTCCAAATGTTTACAAATAGCCCCATCCCCACCATAAACACACAAAATATCCATGAAATTGTACAGTCCTTTGAGAGCAACCAAGAAGCAAAAGTTTGTATAAAAAGTATTCAAAAATTTGTAAATGTGTGATTTAAAGATTGATGGTGCCGGAATCATTTGAACTTTTCAACAAAACTTTAAATTTTTCAGCAAAACATTGATAAACATGTTCTTAATAAAGAAGAGTATTACAGTGAAAGACAATTTTGAAATTTAGAAAAAATATCATGTGATGTGTACATCACTAACTTATTAGAATATTCCGTTAAACGCAACTAACAAAAAAATGTTTGACATAATTTAAAATATCCAAAAGTTAAATACAAAAGTTCAGACCATTCAGATTTAAAAAACCTATAATTCAAAATAAATGCATGTAATTATCCCTCCTATAAACATTGTCACATGGCCTCTCTCGAGGAAGCAGCAAGTATAAGCTGTGGCACATATATGATAATATTTGTAACGTATCATACATACACTGGATAAGATATCACCATAAGAAGAAAATTAAATAATTATTAAGAGTCCAAATTTATTCACTGTTACACTAGTATGTGTGTATGTTTCCCCCAGATTTTCCCTCCTCTGGTTCAGCATCAACCTCAGGGTCAGCGTGGCATTGGCAAAGCCAATCCAAGCTATCCAACTTCTCTGTCACTGCCTAATACCATCTCGGTTTATAGTCGTTTGAAGTAGGACATCTTTTTATCAGGACGACAGGAGGGAAAGCATGGCATTGGTAGATTCAGGCCCGTCATTGTTGACGCTTGGGATTATGTTTTCTGGAGATACAAGCTTCACAAACTCTTTCAGTTCTTCAAAGCTGCAATGCTCACTATAAGGTACTTCGTATCTGACAAACAAATGCAATAGCTGAGCCATGAATAATGGAAACCTTACATCAAAACCGGCGTGCATAATTGAGTAGAATAGGACATTACCTAATAATGGTACCCTGTTGCATCCTTCTCCCTGGAGACTTCTTCTTCCCTTTCCCAAATGTCCAACCGGTGGGAGAAAAAGCAACTATAAGACTGAACCGACTCTGAGATGAACATGAATTTGTAAGGGATAATTTATGACTCTAATGACAAGGTCGTGAAAGATGACATTATAGAGGTGCTAGCACTGAAGGAAGTCATTTGTGTAATGTTATAGTCACTGCAATAGTGTATTAGAGTGTATATGTATGCATTCACATCCAATAAGAAGTATGAGATTTTTTTTATAAAAAAAATTACGAATAAAGAAACCAAAACCAAAACCAAGCATGAAGCAACTAAGGGAATACAGATTCATATGTCAAAGCCTTTCATAGCATCTCTCTCCCAAACAATCCTAACTTTCTTCTTAATGCGCCTTTATGAATCAAGTAAAGTCTTTCTGCAAATTCATGTTATGGACATCTATAATCTAGTTAAGGAAAAAACGATTTTTGACTCAAAGTTCAAACTGAAAGCTTCATAATTAGAATCTAATATTTTAAAACTGAGAACAAATTCTACAATCCTCACCGCATATTGATTGGATATGTGTTTTAGTCGTTTGAAGCTTGCAAGTGTCCACATGGGCACAACATGAATGTGGCTTTCGTGTTCATTTAGCGTAAACCACTGCATATCTTCCTCCGAGAACCCCAAACATTTGAGAATACGAAGCTTTGCTGCTGGCACATGAACTTTTTTTCGAAGGACACGAGCAACCTCCAAGAATAGCCTTTCCTTTCCTGTTTAAATAGAGAACATAGAAATGAATAAATAAATAATAAAACAAGAGTCAACAAGATAGCCCCAGCTGCACAATAGCTTCAGTCTAAAATTAAAATTTCTTCATTAATTTTTTGGAAAAGCTGCAGCAGTCTGGATCTTAGGAATAGCTAAAAGAGAAAATTATGGAAGAAGTAAAACTGTCCGTAACAAAGAAAGAAAAAGAAGAAAAAAAAAAGCAACTATTGAATTTTCCAAGTTATTATCTCTAATCAATTGAGTTACTGCATTTATAGTGAAGTACAGATAAATATGAACTGAAATCATGAATGGCATAGTTTAAACTACAAACCGAAGTATACTTGGAAGTTTTAGTCCATTAATCAAAAGAATCTTACATGAAATATGGAATATGAATAAAACAGCACAAGGCATAACACACATTGAACAGAGAAAGTAATGGACTATACCAATTGTGTAGCTACCAATTAGGAAAAGGGTCTTAGGGTTGAAAGTTTCTGCCTGTATGGCTTCAATGACAAACTGAATTACAGCATCTTGTTTTGGAAAGTCATACTGTCACAATCAAATGAAGTCATGAGAATCAGCTTAAGTTAGTGCTAGACCATATAACGAAATCATATGATAATGTAAACTACGGTCTCCAGTGATATAAAGAAGCATATTGAGGTCACATAAATGTATGAATTCATTATTATAGTAGCGCACTACTGCTTCAGATTGACAACAGTATATATAATAAAATAACATCTGAATACGTAGACAAGTACTATTTCAACGTAAGCAATTATACAGTCAATGAATTCATGATATCCTTAGGAAGCCATGAATTTTATCAATACGAAAAATGTTGTACTCAGCAGAATGACACACAGGATGCATGTATGATTGAGGAAAGATTGCCTCCAAAAGATTTGTGCTTGGAAATCTTTTTCATTATGTGGATTGTTGAATCAATTGTTTTTGGGTTGCTTCATTTGCGATTTAAATTATTGCCTAATTGGGAAGGTAGACATATATTTGCCTCCTCTCTCTTGTGGTTCATTTTCTCCTTTCTCTTCTCCTAATTCTCTCTTTTTTAACTTCTCCTTTCTCCTCCCATCTTTACATCAATTTGTTCAAAAATCTACTAGAACATTACTCAGGTTTTTGATGTCATATCACTTTGAGCGTAATTTCTTCAGTAACTCTCATGTTTACTTTACAAGCCAAGATGAGAACAACATGAAGAAAAGCTCAAGCTAGCCAAGCAAACATTAACCAGAATCGGCTTGTTTATAGTCATTCTGTTGTAGGGAGATAAGATTAGTATTCACGTACAAATTACCTGGGGGTTGCAGTAAGTGGTATCAAGGATGAGAGTATGGATATGGCCCATTCGCAAAACAGACAAGTTTGCCATTTCTTCATTAAAGCGAAAATCCCCTGTGTGCAGAACAGCCTAGGAGCATAATAGACCATGAATCAATTTTGATAAACTATGACAATAAGAAAAATTATAGTACCAATGAAATGCCGTAAGAAGTTTGGACCGCACCTTACCATTGGGTGGTTCAAAGAGTAATATTATTGAGCCTGGGCAGTGGTTTGCATCTAAACATGTCACATCAATACCAGAAATACTGATCTTCTGGTTGACAGGTAAAACTTCTAATTTATCCCATGGAATGCCAATCTTTGAATTTACAAGCTTTGCAGTGATAGAAGAGCAATATATCTTCCCATGACAGAACGACCTTGTTAGACCTTGATAATCTGCCAAAATGAATCCAATACAAGTTTTCGCAAATTATATATTTATAGAACCAACATTCTTTAATCAAAGCATTCATCAAATAAGTGTACAACCAAAAATCCCAAACATTCCACTGTGTACTTCAGAGACCACAAAATGTCTGCCAGTAAAAATCTTCTAGTTAATAATTTTTATTCAAATAACATAAACTGAAGAATAACACTGACAAGTTCTGAAGAACTGAGACGTTTGAAGGGAAGCATTTGTGGGACTGAAGGAATAGTATTACTACCATTTTCACTGTGCAACCTATTTAGATTCCTATGACTAGGCCATTTCACCAAGATAGATCATGAATAAACACTTTTCATCAGATGATTCATGACAGTACAGAGCCATACTTCTATTCAAAGTTATTACATTTAGGAGAATATTTATAAATACGTGAGTAACATGTAACTTGTACAAGGATTCTCTTCTTATTGCATTATACACTACTTCACTGCAATCATACATCGTATATCTGCGTGCCACTTTCATTTATGTTCTTTATGCAAGTTTATATACACATATATAACATATTTGCACTACCAAATTAAAACTACTTTATGAGGTTAATGTCTGTTCATTAGATCCAAAATCCCCAAGTTGGCAAGTCAATGAAATGATAGGCATGGTATAAAATATTACTTCTCACATTATGTTGCATCAATTATCAAACTAGTCTAATGAAAAAGACATGAAGAATGTAGAAATTATGTCAGTTACTCCTGACCTCCAGGTTATCTAGAACAACCATTGCCATTAGATGATTAGATAGTGAATGCATGAATGATGCCGGGCGGGAGTGAAAATAAAATCTTATACAGTTGGACAACAGCAACAAAACCCTTTCTTATTTTATAATGTACAAGAGTATTTTGTTCCTATACCTCTTACACTATGTAACATACAGAAAATAACTAATAAACTAAGAATATACATATACACATTTTTTTTTTTTTATTAAAAGGAAAAAGAGAAAATAGATTTTTTCTGTATAGAAAATCAAACATCAAACAAGAAACTAGTCGAGAAGTAATGATAAATGGCTTTCTTGAAAAACTTTTGATTGTTGAACTTAAAAGCTACCCTACTTCATAGAGGATATATCCAACCAACAAGGTAGAACTATAACCCAAGGGCATAATCGAACTTACGGTCCATATGAAAATGAGTGAGAAACCAATGGGAACAGTCTCTTCGAAGAAATCGGAAAGCATCCTGCAAATGTAAATAAAAATGAAATTAGAAACAGGACATCAAGACTCCTACCATAATCACTAAGATGGGAAACAAATCCAATACTACTACTTCAAAATCATGAGACTTATTTAGGAAATTCTATTATACCACTCGAAATGGTGTTCCTGGTATGAAACACCATGTGGGTACATCCCTAAGCTTTCCATTCTTGATGTGATTTTTCTCAGTAATGTGTTTATTACTGGAATTCTGCAGCCTCTTTTCCGCTCTATGCTGTCCGCTAGATGTAGTGCTCACTTGTTTTCTACCACTAATGGAGCCTGGAAAGAAATCTGTAATCAACTTGTTTGCAGTTGATTTACTGGTGTCTTCAATCACTTTGGAAGTATTATTGATTATCTCTACGCTATTGGTGGTACGTGTTCTTTGTTCTGTCGGAGCATGTCCGG
Source organism: Pelargonium cotyledonis (assembly GCA_036897625.1). Taxonomy (NCBI): domain Eukaryota; kingdom Viridiplantae; phylum Streptophyta; class Magnoliopsida; order Geraniales; family Geraniaceae; genus Pelargonium; species Pelargonium cotyledonis. The sequence continues at coordinate 7,735 of JAYMTA010002844.1, read as the reverse complement.
CTATGTGTATCTCAGCTGCATGGGTTCTCACTTTCTTCAGTTCAGTTAGAGAATGCATAATTTTCTTCCTAGGACCAAGGGCAGTAACACCAATGCTGAAGAGATCCTGCAAGAGTACTAATTAACAGTGAAAACATTGCTCTAGTGAAATTCATTTAAGTAACTGAAACAATGATCAATAGTCAAATATTTTATTAACACAACACAACATTACAAACAATATAGAGCATGTATAAGTTTCTCAAAGTACGTTTCCATCGGTACACAAATGTGTCCACACAAAACCATTTTTTCAACTATTACCAAACTAATCTATAATGATATACCGTCTCCAACTAACGCTCTTTGTTAAATACACCATCACTTAGCAAAACATTTTTACATTCACAATTCAACTTGTCGCCAGCAAGAATTCATCCTTTCCTGCGTTCCAGTCTAAAAGCACACTATACAATCACATTCGTTATAGCATATGAATTTAACGTTGCAAAAGTGAATGCATGACAGGTATATCATATATGCACAATTTCCAGCCAGTTCTGGACTTAAGTTCTGCCAAATAGAACAGACAAGACCACTTGCTGCCAATTTTCCTGTGATTTACTGTAAGAATGTGAAACATACCTCTTCAGTTAGCCACTGTAGGGCATCCCAATCAACCTCTTCTCTGACAAATGCTTCTTCATATCTGCCTAAATCAAGACTGCGTAGCCATTGAACAACGGGAGAGACATCTACAACTTCCTGATTTGATTGATCAGTTGAGACATTTATAACTTTCTGAGGACATTGAGTATCCTCTTTGTCATCAGGAAGAATAGCCTGTTGCAATGTTTTTTATCAAGTCTGACTTACATTTTCAATTAAAATTCAGCAAGATATATACAATATAATGTGAAATTGTGAATTAATGAATATAGAAAGGAAATGCTAAAAGCAACACAAATCAACATGTTCATAATACCTTCCTTTTTTGTTGCAAAAATGGAGGCATTACTAACAAAACTCAATACAACTGCTTAGGTCCTTTGTAATAAAAAAATAAAGCATACATGCAACATGTTTATCTCAGTTGTTGGCTTTATGGGGTAGTTACATGATACTAAACTGAAAGACTTACAAAATTTGGTCCTACATAACCAGGTCATATCCAAGATAAACAACATTGTATTTGAAATAACATTGCATTAAAGAATTCCCTTCCAGCTAATTGTAACTTTCAAGTTTTCAAAGAGATTACATATTGTCCTGCCAATAAAATGAGGGTATTCAGTGCTATGAACCACTTTCGACATACTTAACCTCAAGTACTGCACCATGTCAGTACACTGTACACTGATGACATAATCAGTTAATCACACCAACATAATGAGTACAAATGAGCACATGCACAATTTAGCAAATTAGCAAGTGCTCTCTAGTGGCCTATTTGATGAACATTCCCATTACTTGCATTCTGGCGGGTACCAACGGGGATTAAAAAGGAATATTAAACACCCTACACATAAGCAGAAGAATGCTTCTAGAATCTAGAGGATCTCATTTTTACTTGGCATGCATCAATATTTATGCTAACCCTAATTTATGAGAATTTGAAATACATACCGAGTGAAATGTTCATCGAAGAAAAGCATCTAATGATTTAAAAGTAACTAGTAGTAGAGACTCTAACAACACCTTCTGCTTATTACTATTTGTCACTTCATAACTACCATAAACATATAATATGAGACCTACCAATAATTTTTTTGAGGCATTTCACTATGGACTAGATATGCAAGAAGAAGGTGGGGAGGAGCAAACAAAAATTGATGGTGACACTTACATCTTGAGCTTGATTCTCCTCTTCATCAAGACAGTCATTGGTATGAACTTGCCTCTCTTCGTCACTCAGGTCTGAAATGTCTACCCCACATAAAGGACAGCAGACTAAACCATCGATGGCATCTAAACCTTCCCCTTCATGTCGGTGAAAATCAACCCCACTAGAACCATCTTCTTGGCCTACCTCAGTACATAGTTTGATCAACACATCAAGCTGCGTACCCACCTCAAACTCATCAACAATGGAATCCTTGTTATAGGCTCCAATGCCAACATTGACACCACAATCTGCTCTTGACCTCAATAACCTCGACTCTATTGAATTGCACATAAAACCCCCGTATGGTTTCAACCCTTTCTTACAATCATCACTCTCAAAATAAACACCACCCTCATAAGCACCCTCGTTCAAAGGCCACTCCCACTCTGTATCACTACAATCTATACTCGATTTTATCAAATCCAAACTGCAATTTTCATTCAAGTCAAACTCTTGTTCCTCACTACACTCAGCACTATGCCCATTAACATCCTCATTCAAAGATTCATCACCTGGTGTACTACCTAAATCAACACTCAAGAGTACTGAATTCAATCTATCCTCTTTAACTGGTTTAGACCCTTCGCCTGAAATGGCCACAGGCTCACTCTCATCTTCCCAACAACCAATTGGGGCCGTGGAAGCAGAAGGCATGCTTAACTCTGCGGGTTCAGTAATGTTTGCCCCATTACTGCTCTCACCCAAAAATACGTCGCGAACCGCATCACCAGAAACCACAGACGACTCTGCTGAGCTCAAATTGGGCCCTTTCTTCGTCTGAACAGCCGTGGATTCACTCTCTGCAGCTCTGTAATCAGAACCCAATCTGGAATCTGCGAGCTTGCAATCCGATGACACACCAGATCTGATTTTCTGACATAATGTTGTAGTGGGTTGCGTATTCTCCTTGCCGGCCATGACGGAGAGCTTCCGTTTCTTGGAGGCGCGATGAGAACAATTATTGGGCTTCAGAGGCGGCGGCTGCGAGCAAAATGGCTTGGGTTTGATTTGGGTGGAAGGGATCTGGAAATCATCATCGTCGTCGTCGTCGCCGGAGATGATCGGGAAGGCAAGGAAGTGAGATTGGTGATTGGGTCTAGAGAGAGGCTTCTTCTTCATGTTGAAATTTATGATGATTGTGGCGAAGGTGCCCTAGTTTGTACATTTCACAGGGGAAGCTGGAAATGGAATTTCATATAGGCTTTGGTTTTGAATTTGTTTGGGGAGAGAGAAAGGAGGGAAAATGGTAGACATGAATTTAAGTATTTAACCAAAGATATTTCGACGTTTGGCACAAGACATGCCATTACTATGTTTTGACGTGGCTTACCACTGTGCCATGAATAATCTTTCAGATGTCGATGATGATTCTTCAAGTGAAGATGTAGTGTCGACGACAGATGATAGGAATAATTACACGTAAGTTCTCTCTTAGATTGAATTATTACACATATTTTTTTTATAAATAATGATTTAATTTTTACCAATTTGAAAGATTGCCACATTTTTCCATTTTTCTATCCTCATGCGTCAAAATGACTAAAATACTCTTTTTAACTTAAAAAAAATTGAAACCAAACGTATCCTTAATGCTTTAAATATTAAAAAAAAAATTGAAACAGTTCTTCTTCTCCGGCAAGCCCTCACCGGCTCTCTCTCCTCTCTCTCTCATAGTCCGGAGCAGCAGCACGGAGGAAATCGACGGCCAACCAGATCTGAAAATGGAGGAAATCGACGAGCAGCACGGCTCGCTTCGCTTGGCCGACGATTCAAATCTTGCGAGGACTCCAGCGTCCATGGAAGAAAGAGAGAAACCGAGTCAGTCCGAGACCGTGCCGGAGATTCGCAGCAGAGGCCAAATCTGCTCCTCACGGACCCGGCGACGGTGACTGGCGAGAAGGTCTGGTGTTGGAAGTGAGAGGAGAAAGATGGCAGATCTGGGTAATTGTTTAAGTTTTCAGAGATGGTTGTTTATGGGTTTTGTTCCACTGATTTATTGCAAGCTGGGTTTTTGTAATTGGTTGATGCATCACTAAGTTTTACTTTTATTTTTAAATTCAAGAAATTAGGGTTTTTTGTATTTTCCGAGAAATTCGAGAGAGGAGAGAGAAGAGAAAAAAAAATTAATGGTGTTTTCCAGCGAAACTAACGGTGTTTTTCGTCGAAAAAATTAATAGTGTTTTAATAAATATGAGAATAAAATGGTAATTTCACGTACAAATTTATCGGAAAATTTATGAGTTTTCCGGCGATGCTATGAAGTTTTCGGCCAAACTATGAATTTTTTGACAGAACATGATAAACATGTTCTTGATGAATAAAAAAGGAAATAGAATGAAGGGTATTTTTGGAATTTCAAAAAATATAGTGGTCATGTACAGGGCACATGACTTAAAATTTGGAATATTCTGTTAACTTTGATAGAAAAAGTGAATTACACGTTAAATGACATCTTTAGGGTGGTAAAAGTAACATCATGATCTTTACAAGAGGTATGTGTAATAAGCCTATATAAGAATAAAGGTACGTGTAATTTTCCCTAGATGGTAATCATGTCTTCACTAAAGTTTTTTTTAGTGTGCTTGGCTAAATACACACTTAAGTAACTCGATATGGGTTAAAAAAAAAAGAAAAATTACACATACTACCCCTCTTAAATATATTTATTACACATACTTACCATACATATTAGTATGTAATTTTTATCACCTCTGAATTATACCACATTTTTACACATTCAGTTTCTCATCCATTTTTCCATCTGAGGGGTCAAAATGACTAAAATACCCTCTAATTTAAAAAAAATGAACACCAAACAGAGACCCTTAAGTTTTAAATATTAAAAAAAAATTAAAAGAAACAAGAAAAAAGAAACAGGGGTGTCTTCTCCGGCAAGCCTCATCGGCGCACGGCCACTGCAGCGAACGGCGAACGGCGACGAGCTCTCTCTCTCTCCTTTCTCTCTCCTCTCTCTCTCTCTCTCACAGATCCAGCATCACCGGACGGGGACGATCTGGACTCCGCGAACGGCGGAGCAGCGAATGGCGAACCACGGAGCGGCGAACGGCGGAGCGGCGTGGGACGAGAAGCAGCGGAGCAGCAGCAACGTCCAGATCTGAACGTCCTCCGGCGATGGCTCGTCCTCGACGGCGACGGCACGAGCTCCGCGCTCGTCCTTAGGCGACGACTCGAGCTCCAACGGCTGGAATCGATGGCACGAGCTCTCAGGCGGCCGAGGTTGCAGAGGCGAGGTTGAGAGAGAGAGAGCTGCTTTCAGATCTGTGTGAGAGATAGATAGAGAGAGAGGAGAGAGAGTATGTTTGTGTGAGAGATAGAGATGAGAGAAAGTGAGGAGTGGGAATTTGCCGGCGAAATTATGAATTTTTCGGCGAAACTATGAATTTTCCGGTGAAACTATAATTTTTCCGTCGAAGATGATGAACATGTTTTTCATAAAGAAGAAGGGTCAATAGTAAAGGTCAATTTCGGAATTCCAAAAAAATTTTGAAATATTCTGTTAATTTTGACGGAAAAATTGGACGGAATGTTAAATGGCATAGTTCAGAGGTGGTAAAAGTTACATACTAATATTTTAAGATAGGTATGTGTAATAAGTCTATCTAAGAAAAATAGTATATGTAATTTTCCCTAGAAAAACATTGAATAACTCGATACAAATACGAGTTATCATTCACTTTGTCAAAATACTTCGTCCTTACATATTTATGAAACTCTCATGTTTTCGGTATTTTATTGTCACATTTACATATTATTACTTGAGTATTTTAATCGTGTGTATGCTTTTGTGTTTTCATTATCAAGTAACGCACAATACATGGCAAGGAATCGAGAACCATTCGGGAGTATTCAGGAGCCAAGGAACTACAACACTGGTTGTTTTGGGCAGACCCTTTAGGGCAATCAATAATTCTATAGGCTAAATGGTTCTGGATGAAGTTGGAGTCTTCACAAGAGTTGTAAAAGACTTATCAAGTTTTCGACGAATGGTCATGCACAACATTCTAATATTATTTAGACACTCAAATGTCCATTACAAGACAGTTTTGAAGCTGAGTTCACGACTACATGATGTTCCATGCCTAGGAGTCGCGACTTTGAAGATTAGATATCATCAATTCAAGTTGTTGGACTTCGTAGTCGCAACTTTTCACATATCTGGTGCACTTTTTAGCTTTTTAGAACTCACTTTATATGTAAGTTATTGGACACATTTGAGGGGAGACTTTTACTTTTAAAATAAACTAGAAAAAGAATAGAGTTTTAAGAGAAAATTTGAGTTTTGGAGCTTGAAGATGAATATTGGTGTTTGAATAAACAAAAATCTCCTCCACTAAAACCTTGTGGTTATTGTATCTTCTTAACTCTGTACTTTTATTCTTCAAACTCTGAGATTTGTCCACACTTTATAAATAATGAAAATAAAATTTATGAGTTTCATTGCTTGTTTTTTACTCTCTCCGTCTCAAAATGAATGTTTTTGTTTACATTTTTTGTAAAAATTAAGAATTACAAGATAATTTAGTGCGTTTCCAATATAACCATCACTTTCTCCACCTACATCTCATGTGCACCTATGTGCAGATTTGCTCATGTGCATAAGTGATAAGGGTAATATGGGAAGAACACTAATATAATAACATAAAAATAGAAACAAGACACTTATTTTGAAACAAAAAATTTAGACAAACAAGACACTCATTTTGGGACGGAGGGAGTATTATTTTTCCTCATCCATATATAGGTAAATATATATTGTGTGTGAATTGTAAGTCTAAAGATTATTATTTGTTTTAAATTCTAATTCACCTAACAATTCCCGTTTTCCTAATGCATCATTTGCTCTACCAAATGAGCTCAAGTTGAATTGTCGAATGGTTTTTAAGAAAATTACAGGGTTTTTTGGCCTTCTAGCCCAAAGAAATGAAAATATTAGAGAATTGGCCACAAAGGAGAAGCATTTAGTCATCTAGCCCCCTTAAAGATTTTTGAATAATTTAATTGAGGCTTGGCGCCACTCCAAGCTCCTATTAAAATATTCACAAAATTATTTTGTTTGCCGGATTTCCAACTCCGGCGACCTGGAATTTACAAAATTATGTTCCTTTACAGATAGTTAAAAAAAATTATAATTTATACATTTTACTGCAACCACTAATTGCAACAATTATGTCATTTCGATATAGGAAGTGACACCGAATTTAGCCAACCCGAGAAAATTATTTTCCAACTATTCAAATGTAATTACAAAGTCATGCCACATGTAGAAATAATTGATAATGAAGTGAAAATAGAGAATTTCCATTTATTACGGGAATGAAAACACTAGTATATATAGAAACTAAAAAAAATTGCAATAATTAGAAATTTAAATATCACTTGGACCAGCTTGATTTGTGATAGACGGACAACGATTTTTTGTATGTCCTTGTTGACGACATACACTACATTTCGTCGGTTGATATGGAGGCTTTGGAAGATTTTCCCGTGTGTCAATCTCATTATGAATTCTGGTAGATTTGGGTCTATCCATTCCACGCTTAGTTGCCAGATTCACTTTGTCAACGGGGTCATTGTAAGGTGTCCATTCTATTTTCACTTCATTATCAATTATTTGTACCTGTGACATGACTTTGTGATTACATTTGAATAGTCGGGAAATAATTTTCTCAGGACGGCTAAATTAGGTGTCGCTTCTTGTATCGAAACGACATAATTGTTGCAATTAGTGGTTGCAACAAAGGGTATAAATTGCAATTTTTTTTAACTATATGTAAAGGAACATAATTTTGTTTTGAACCAAAAAAAAAAAAAATCCCGGAGCCACTTGGAGTGGCGCCAAGCCTCAATTAA
>JAYMTA010002843.1:0-15563 GCA_036897625.1 Pelargonium cotyledonis | reverse complement strand
TCAGATGGGATGAGCTTGGTGGTGAGGGAAGGGCATTTTGGTAATTTTGGATTAAGATTTAGTTTAAGTTTTGTGGTTGACGTGGCAGCTGACGTGGATGTTACAAGTGACATGTGGATTGTTAACTTGCAATAGGTTAATAGGGCTTAAATTAAAAAAATAAAAACTTTAAAGGTTAAAACAATATGCGTTTGAGGACATGGGCTAAATCCAAAATAAATTTCAGTCAAAGGAAGACAAAACTAATTAATCCCAATTTATTTGAAGAGAATAAAGGTTAATTGGTTTAACCTAAATCACCAATAATCTTATGATAACTCATCAAAATTTGAAATCAACTTGTGTATAAGCAAAAAGTTTAATGTGACAACATTTTCTTGACGATTTGGCTATACATAACACGCTTGATTTAACTAAATTTTTGAACGGAACTATTTTGGAACAACATTTTATAATTGAAGAGACCATATTATTAGATAAAATTGATGTGACGATGTGTCTCAATTTTACAATTATGTATCAAATTTATTTTATAAGTAAATTTAACTAACTCAAACGTTAGCATGAAAGTTGTCTAAAAAGATTGCTATGTCAACCAAATTTAAAATAAAACAGTATAAAATAGAACAATCAGATGGTTTAGAGGTCAAGTTTCCTAAATATTAAAACGGCGTTGCGGTCATAATCTGCATGCATTAGCTGACGTGTCAACCATTCATTGGACACCAACCCACTTCTCACTCACTCACTCTCTCTCCACTGACTTTCTCATGATCCTAGTAAATCTGACCATTTTTTTTTACAAAATTTAAAATTTACTTAAAATCTGGTCTCAGTATTATCCGAAAAATCAAAATCAAAAATCAAAAAATCAAAACGAAACTCATTATTATCCAATTAGGCGAAGAAGAAAAACAAGTCTCTGTGTTGTAGAAGTAATAGGTTTCTGGTTTCTGAGATAATTAACGTGTTTTATACGCTAATTAATGTGATTGGTGTCAGACCAAAATCGATAAAAGTGACAGAGAATTGTGTAATTTCAATGCATAAATGCCGGTTAATATTAAATCACACCATTTTCAAGCTTCTTCTCCTAATCATACCGACGTGACTTCCTGGTACGTCTTCTTCAATTTCTTATCTGTAATTAATTGCCTTGTCATTGCTTCTTTATTTGGTTTTTCTCATTGATTTCTGGGAATTTTGTGGGAAAACAAAACTTCACATTCCTCTTTATGTTGAACAATTAGGTTGATTATTAGGGTATAGTTAGGTTTTGCAAATAAGTGTTGATCTCGTAATGATTGAGATCGAGTAGGATTGACAATTTAAGTTATGACTCGTGTCACGATACGAATTTGAGTAATTATTTAAGTTTGTGTCGAATTCATGTTGACTAACTCTACTCGTTTGATAATTGAGTTGTATTCGTATCGAACTCGATCTTTTATTGACTCACACATTCAAGGAAAAAAAATGCAATTTTTAAATATATAAGTTAAAATATGACCTATATAAATTAAGCATGTCAAATATATCAGATATTCTTGACTCAATATATATCAACTCATTTATTCATGCGTCATGTAGTTTAAACGTGTTAGTCATGTTGTGCGAACGTACCACTCACAAACAAATTGTGCTTGCGCCATGTTATTCGATTTGTTCAATAAACAAGTCGGAATCAAGATGATCTATCTAACCTTATACGCAACATAAACACAAATTGTCACCTCCACTTGCTCATTTACTCTGAATAAAAGGAAAGAGAGATTGACTTTAATTTTCTGAAAATGAAACCATAATGGGTTTATATTTAAGGTGTCATTAATGAAAAGAACAGTGCACTAAGTGCATTAACTTGATGCTAACCACATGCATTAAATGGTGTAAAAAAGTTGACATGTATTGAAGGTTCTGTTTTGTGAAAATATGCATTATGGACTGCCATTGCTGCACTTTCTTGGGTTTGCAGAATTGTGAAAGACAGGTTCTTTAATCTGTAGTGTGTAAAATTTTCATTTGATTACCATAAATTGCTTGTTTTTGTGTAATGTTTTTGTAGGGATTTGATAGAATTTTGTCATTTGGATTGAAAATTGAAGGTCTGATTTTGAATTAGAATGGTGTATTTGCAGATTCCTTGTTATAAATGCATTGACCCATCACTCATAATCGAGAAGAGTGAATCACTATAGCTTTAGATATTGCATTGATTGACAGACCCACACCCACTGGTCTCTCTTTAAAACCTTACCTTTCTTTTCCATTAAATTGGCTTGTTTTGCTTGGAGACATTGGGTACTTTCTCAGCTACATTTGCCCCCACTTCAACCTCAAAATTAATGCTCTTCGAGCTTTGACCAAGTTTTTATGTTCTTTAGGAACTTATCGGGCTTGGGACATGTACTTTGGATCGTCATACGTTTAGTTATGTCGAATGACATCAGATGTTAAGTTTCAAATTAAAATATGAACAACTGCTTTGAAGTCGAGCGAACGTAGACGGAGTAGAGATTAGTCGAGTAGAAGTTGGTTTCAAGATAAAATAGGAACAACTGTTTATAAGTCTAGTAAATGTGGATAACTTAGAGAGATTAGTTGAGAAAGAGTTGGGTTCAAAACCAGATAGGAACAGACGTTTAGAAGTCGAGTGAATGTGAGCAACACTAGATAAGATAGGAACTATTGTTTAGAGGTCGAGTGAATGTGGACAACACATAAATTATTCGAGTAGAGTTGGTGTTAGCAAGATAATTTAGTTACATGGCAGTCAAGCTTAGCAAAACATATTCGCAAGAGTATGGTTTTGTTTCGTGTCTCACCTCTAGGAGTATTTACATGAGAAACTCTTCGATCACCGGTCAAGTTAAGCCTTGTGCCAAATTTTATGGACGTCGGGTTGGACCAAAAGTTCCACGTGCTGATTGGGTCCAAAACGACAATTTTTTTTTTCAAACTAGGATGTGCACGAGATTTTGGATGGCTTGCCTATGCCCGTGTCATATATACACACAGCCAGCTCGATTTTGAGTCTTTTATCTTCAAATTCGTTATCCAAATACGATAATAGCAATGCTATTAGGTAACTTTAGATGTCTAATTTATCGCGTATTACTTGTTAGCTCTCAATGTTTACTTGTTATTAATGGATGTGTCAAGTAGGATGAAGAATTTGGCGTCTCAAGGAGATGAGGAATTGGGCAAAGCAATGCAAAAGAAGATTGCGAAGAAGATTTTATTCGAAACCAAACCAAACCAGGCTCCAAAAATGACTTGCATATGTGCACCAACGAGCCATGCAGGTTCGTTCAAGTGCCACCTCCACCGGACCAGCACACCAAAAACCAAGCCATCCAAGGTTGTGAAAGTACAGGACAGTTGTGGTATGAAAATTACTAAGAATCTGATGGCTACAAAAAGCTTTGTCTATGAGCAGCCTCAGCTATCCCGGTTCGGCCGAGCCGCCGCGGCTGCGACCGCACAAGCTTCTCATGACTGAAACTACTGATTAAAACCTTGTTAGGACTCAAGCACCTGAGTGAAGCCTTTTGATTTGCTCAAAGGTTGTAAATACTAGTAACAGATGAGGACACATTTTTGCACATTGATTCCACCTTCATATAAGGATGTGGAAATCTAACTCAAATATGCAATTTGATCCGACATAATATGTTGATAAGATCAATCATCTGTGAAATCCTCAATGTTGTTACTGCATATGAGATCAAACGAATACGATATGTTAAGTAGACTATCAACATTTGAGAGCATTATAGAGCTTTTAAAACGAATACTTACAGTTTCAAACACCTTTTCACAACTCGTTACAGTTTTTCAACGTGGTTACCAAACAAGGCCCAAACGGTATACGTATTGTATGATACCAACTAGATACAATTATGAGAACAAGACACCGTTGAAGATTTTGCCAGACACAGAATTTATTGGAAGATTTTGCTGTGAATTGGATTCTTTACGTCTTGTTGAATGCTGCTATACCTTTTAATAGAGATCTGGTTGCTCAGGTTCTGGCATCACATTTCTCTATTTATCACTGTGGACCCATTTTCATGACTTGGCTTCCAAGAGTTTTCATATCATATGAAACTTGAAAGCAACCACACCATAAACAAACAATATATACACACAAACACACAGACCTCACACACTAGGTTTTGGTACATGTTTTGGTGAAGGTAAATAATAAAGGCCCCTCCATAAGCAAAACAACTGGTTTTCGGCATTTTTTTTTTCTTTTTACAGAACTAGTAGTGTCCGTGTCACTAGAATGGTATATTTTTGCGGATAGATACATTCAGTCCCCGAAGACACAAAACATATAGTCGTTAAAGGAATGGTTCAGGTAATTTGTAATGCTCTAACCCGGTTAGTCAGTTCTCTAACTTGACTCCTTAAACGCTCGGGATTGCAGAAGAAATCAACAAAGACTCGTCTCTGAAGTCCAACTTCCTGTGAGTGGTGCTTTACAATCTGCGCGGATGTAAAAGAAAATGGTTTGAATATGTGTTGATTAGAGCATGATTTAGCAACTACATATAAGGCATACAAGTTGAGGAAAATCTGAACCATCCATAATAACATCAGCTATTGCTACGTGTATACGTACGCACACATATATAAAATAATGAAACAAAGCCTATAAGAATGCCATAAAATGAAGTGCATACTACCCATGCCCCAAAATGAATCTCTATTTTAAAATATGAACTATGAATGAACTGCCTGGTAGACATTTTTATTTTCAACTCATTATAAGTTGAGGATCTGCTGTGGCCTAACTGTGTGGTCAATTATCAGAAACCTAAAACCAAAGAAAATGGATAGGGAGAACTGGAGAAGTGGAATTACCTCATTCTTCCGACAGTGTTCTAGTGTCACTTCTTCCACAGCTGCGGATAGTTTTGAATTGATCTTGTCCATCTCATCCAGTTCTTTCATTAATGGCTGGTAAGGACATTGAACATGAATGTTTACAGAACCAAGCACGTTAAATTACATAATCAAGAAATAAAACCTCCACTTATGGGGACACCATTTGGTAACCGGTAAGTAACAAGAGAATCATTAGAAGTGCACATTCCAAGGGTGTGAAACAAACATAAGAACTAACAAGTGTGATAGAAGGAGTTGGCGAGTCGTACCCGAGGTGTTAGTATTGGTTGTGCTGTTGTCGAAGATGCAAAAAGTAGTTGCTGCAAACTTTGGATAAGAGTGCACCTGAAAATAAAAATACAACCAACATCAGATGCTTGAAATTTTACATGATGCTCAAAATGATACATAACTAAGAAAAGATGGCTATTGCAGTAGTTAGTTCAGACATGCAGAAGCTTCACTAAAATAAAGGGTGATATACACCATTGGATAAACATACACAAATAATCACTGCTTTGCTGGTAAATAACTACAGGAATGTACATTACTTACACCTAAATGTACATGCAATATGGTATATATAAACTAAACGTTTTGTAGCAATTAGTTTAAAAAAAAAAGAAAAAAAACAGATGGGATAGTGGTCAACAAAGCAAATGAACATGACCTTCAGTAAGAGTATCCTTCACAGGTAGCTAGGAAAAATGTGATTATTAGAGCAACAATATTCTATATACTATTGTTTAGGTGTAAATGGTAATTTACATCCTTCCACCTTTCCATAACTTCACAGAAAAATATCAAATATACTAGTTTTATGAAAATTTTACACGAGAATCAACTTGCACCATTCAAATTGTCAATGCTACTCAAATGAGGATAAACTATGAAGACGATAACTCACAGTTCGTTGATACATCTATTTCTGTCTTCTGGAAGGGAATTCTCCAAATCTGACTGAAGGGACATCAAGTCTGACTGAAGAGAAGATATTTGTTGAACAATCCCTGGAGCTGACACATATGTTGATAACCCAGGTTGAGCATCTGAAAAAAGAAGGGTAAGTTCGAAAAGAACATTAATCTTCATAGAATGAAGAAATACAATATAGAGAATTGCTTGAACATATAAACTAGTTACAAAGCTACAAATTATTTAAAAGACAAGGTAGATGTTAGTACTTGAATGGATACTTAAGAGGTCTCTGACTCCATGCAGAAAAGTATCCCGGTCATCTACTGCTCCTTGCTCTTGTACATCAGATGCAGCTTGAATTAGTGCCAGGCAACGACCCTACGATGACCATAACACACAAAAGATGAAGCCAAGTAACAGAAGTAGGTTCAGAGCAACCTATTACGATGCAACAAACAGAAGACTACAACCACGCCATCTCAAACAAGGTTGGGGTATACATAAGATTTACATACATAATTACATATGTAAGGCAACAAACACACACACACACACACACACTTAATGCATTGATGTTATAATTAGCACTAAAGAAGCCTATATACCACTCTGCCTTTGGTTGCCGACAAGTACCCCTGCAGCTCTGATTCAATAACTTTAAGCAATGAAAATGCTCCAAGCATGTTCTTCTTTTCTAACTGACAAGCTATTTTCAGGAACTGATGCCTTGCAAGCTGATTAATCAGATGACTTATAAACTGCAAAAGAAAATAAGAATATAAGTGCCAATGTAAAAAATAGCTGCACTGTCAGTGCTTCAGGTCATTTAACACCATGATATTGCATTACGCATACATGGTATTAACACTATCATAAGAACAATTGCACAGCCAGTTGATGGCAACCCAATCAAAGGTTCATAACAAAAATTAGAGCTCAACAAATTTGAAGAAACTCTATATAGAGTCAGGTTGCCAAGTTGTTGCAACTGTGGCCCTACTGAATCACTTAAATCTTGAAATTTTCTATATGAGTCTTTATTTAACACTTGAGATTGAGTTTTCAACCATTGTGGGGTCTAGACAGGATCTTATCTACACAGTTCCCCCAACTTTGCAAAGAGGGTTTTTCCTTCATAAGGCAACAACCTTGTTATTGCACCAAGGCATAGTGATGATACATTTGATTGACAAAAGGTTGAGCTTCCATTGTCAACACTTGCACTATCTCATATAACATTTGTAAGTAAAACAGTTTGTGAAGGGACTACTTGAATCTATGATATATTGACTTGGATTACTGCCTAGCTTATCCTCTGAATGAACTTTAGGTGCCATGTAATATCACTGACACTTCATAAGCTTTTTTACTGTATGATATCAGTGTGCAATCAAATAAGCCAATGACAGAAAAATACTATACTACACACCTAGGTCCAACGTTTTAAAGTTATGCTTAAAGACATCAGCTAAGCCTTACAGCAAACAACATGCAAGACTTGCCTAGACAGGAAACCAAGGATAAATGGCGGCTTGCTACATATTTGCTTCTGTTATCTCTCAACATGTTTAAATGAAAAAAGACAACCACAACATAAACTAAATGCTAAAACAAGAAACCATACCGCCTTTTGCCGGTTAATATAATATTCTTGACGCATGACTTTTAAATCGTAGTCACCTACAATTTCAAGGACATGAATAATATTAACAAAGTAGCAAGAACCAACAGTCTAGCTCCAACAATTTTAAAAAGGAAAAGCAATTATTACATACCTTGCAAAATATACGTATCTTGTAGTTGGGCCAACTCCCAACAAAGATCTGGAATAGTCTATAAAAATAGGACTCAGAATTAGCAGAGAAGTATAGACAAACACATTTCTCTATAGTTTAAAAAATCGTAAATGACATGTTTATACATATGGTACATAAATATAAGGTCCTTTTTTTTTTTTTTTTATAAATTTAAGGAAACGATTAAGCTAATTCACACAACAGTCTTGAAAGGTCAAAACCAATTGTGCTTCAAATATTTAAAATCTAGATGAAAGCATGGACAACAACTGGTTAATAGTTGGCAAGTTTTGTTACCAAGGCCATAGCAAGAATGAGAGTGATGAGACTAACTGAGCCGGAAAAAACAGATAATGCTAAACTGGCTTAAGGGGACTCTTGAGATATTTCTCATATCCAAAAACCATGTAAATGCCTAAATGCTATATCAGTCAGCATCCCACTTATGATCTACAAATGTAAGCAAGTTATCGTTAATCACCTATTATCATAGGCTTTTGTCTGGTTTCTTCCAAATCAGTACATGTTTCATAACCAATAACAACCCTTTTCAATTAGTGACTAACCACTTTATTCGAAGTAAATCACAATCTGAATTGATAGATAGATAGATAGAAATCCCGCTCAAAATGCAATCTAAGATTTCCAAAGGTAAGATTTCAGATGTTTTGGGGATTGTGTATGAACATTAGCAAATGATACAAGATAAACAATTGTGATATAAACATGCAGATTCTGTACAGTAAAATTGCAAGATATAGAAGTATGTTCATTGAAAAATTTGATACTAAATAAGTATACAAACCTCAGACAACAACTTCTCTTCCTTGTGATACAGATTTGAAAGCTCTCCCACCAATTCGGAATGCTTTCTCCTGTTCATTACACGAATATAATAAACGATTGAAAATGGTGATAAGAAAAGAAGAGAACAATGGAGCATTTAACAACATGACACTTCCTTGAAACATCATCAATCAACCTATGTCACTTATATCATTCTTCTCTCTTCTGTTCTATCATAATTTATTTTAAACTGTAGATTATATTCTCAAATAAAATGTAAAAGTAATACCTAAGGGAATGAAGGTCGAGATGAATGTGAGCCTCATCTGATGTTACTTGAGATTTAAGTGTCACAAGAATGGCTTGCTGCTTGGCGTTTTCTACTTGAGCTTCTACCCACTGCCTTTCACTCGTACCAAATCTGTGACAGCAGTAAATAAAAATGATGTCCACAAGATAATTTAAAATTTTGATGTACTTTCTTTATATAGATGTTGGGCATAAAACTCTGTGTGTGTGTGTGTGTGTGTGTGTGTGTGTGAGAGAGAGAGAGAGAGAGAGAGAGAGAGAGAGAGGTCTAAACTACAATTTCTAATAGCTACTAATCTTCTCCCTCTCTTTTTACTTGTTTTTATTTTTATTTTTGGGAATTGTCAATGAAGCAGATAATAAAATCCCCGCATAAACTTTTTAATAGTGTTCACACTGTCCTTTACCACAACTAAAAGCAAAAGGGTAGAATACTAGAATCTTCTTCACTGTCTCATAACAATCACAAGTTCCATAAACAAAGGAAAGCAAGTTAATTTTAAAAAAGCCCGTACATGGAACGAAGCCGCTGTAATTCAGATACACGTTGGTGATGGGACTTTTCTAAATCTGCTGCGTAAGAAATAAAAAGAAAAGTCAAATGTTGCCAATTGGCGCTCACAAAATGCAAGATCTGGAATATGTATTTACAAAGAGCATTAAGATAACCTAGTAAAAATTGCTCCATATATAGAAACCTTGAAATAAAACAACATGAAACGGAACTGATATTGGGAAAAAAGAGAATCCATTGAAGCAATAGAAAAGAATACCTCGTACTAAGATATTTGAAACATCATCAAGACTCACCCACGAACATTTAGATTTTCCCTCCTCAGCAACTAACCGAAAAGGACCCTGATTAAAGTAACAAAATAAGTGTTGCAAAGCTACAAATAACAAATTCAATAAGATAAATATTTATCTACCATTCATCAGCCAAACATGTTATAAGTTAGTGACATAAAGCAGTAAAGTAGTTAATCAAGAGATAAAATAGAGAAATCTGTTTCTTAAGAATCACTGGTGCACTGCCAGACATCACCAGAAGCAGAAAAGGAGGGTGGGGGTTTATCACAGAACCATCCACTTCCCCACTTATTTTCCATACTTTTGAGCACTCAATATTGCAAATGAAAATATGAAAACTGACCAACCATAAGAGACCTCTGTAAATCAGAAGCAACTTATTTGTTATGTTAAAGGTATTCATTTCATTAATCATTAGTACTAAGAAAACCCAAACATATAACACCATATTTACACCTGCATTGTTTCAAAATTCAAATACTAGCAAACCTAGTTATATTTCAAAATTACTTAGAACTTGTTATTGCAACAGAAACATTTCAATACCCCGCTTAAACATCACTGAGAGCTTATTAGAGATAAAATAAAAAAAAATCAATCTGAGTTAAATTTCCATCATAATTTATAAAAGGGTTAATATACTAGTAGACTAGACTAGTCTGACTAGTAGTAGAAACCAAAATTTAAAATTAATAAGTAGTTGTTCATATATACATACCGTGTCCAGTTGCTTAACAAACCACTGATTTAACTCTTTAATGCACGATGAGTCCCCAAGTAAGTATGGGTGGAAATCCGAGTAAGCTAAATAGATTCCGTCCTCTGCATATATATACATATGAATTCCGAGTAAGTAATAAACCACTATACATTTTTTTTTCATTTTTCTTCCAGTTGAGCTTGAACAAGCCCTATTTCATTGACTCGTAGTAGTATTGAGCAATTTCAACAACATTAAGCATGCATTTTATTTTTGTTTGCACCAAACTAGGTCAACATATCAAATCTTGCAATGGCAGAATTAGGTCAGGCTGGCTAAGGCAAAAATATTACTCATTTACTTACAATGAGTTAAACTATTTAATTTGATGTAACAGGCAGGCTGCTTCCAGAATAATTGGGGTTCAAGAGGCTTAACCAAAATTCTACCAGCTGATGATCAAGTTGAACTAGTTGACCATGATCATACTAAGTTGCAAAGAAAAAGTCAGAGCTCATTGATTTTGAAAAGGGTCCAAGTAAACTATACCAAGGAATGGTTATTAGAAAATAGAATTAAACAAGCATGTCACTCCAAATTTAGTAGATGGCCTGCGTGCAAAACAAGTATAAAATAACAAAGGAATATAGTACCATCTCCAGAATGATAATGAGCCAATTCCTGTGCTGTAGAAGAAATCCTTCCAAGTACTGCATTCATCTATGTTGTAATGAAAGGATAAAATATGAAATTAGAGAACATAGGAAACTTCTGAAATGATCAAACCTTAACGATGAGTGCTTCCATAAAAATGAAAGAAACACTCATCAGTTGAAGTTTCTAGGAATTGCAAGAGTTCAAAAAGCATTGATAATTGCTAGAAAATATACGAGAAACAAAACTCATCAAATTCAAACAGATTATACCTGTAAATTTCTTGTTGAAAGGCTATCATCTATAGTTGTTAAGTGTCCATTGACAATAGCAGTAGCAGCAACTCGTGCTCTTCTTCCTTGGATCAAAGCCGAAGCCTGACCAGTGAGCATGTCAAATTGAGACTGCAGCTGTGTAAGCTGTCTTTGCAACTCCAATGCTTCAGTTTTATACGCTAGAGTTGCATCCCTACCAAAAGGATGTAAAGTATCCGTCACCAATACGACTTTCCAAAGACTCACTACTCACTACCAGGAACAAGTCAGCATATGACCTCTTGGAAATACTAATCAAGTGGCAATTGGTTCCACCTCTTAACACATATCGGTAATGTTTGTGACTTTGTTAAGGCAAATCATATATCTAGTCAACATAACTGGTAGTACCTAATATCTTTCAATCCTTCTTCAGCTCCAAAAACAGCCTCCTGGTTGTCTCGCCTCGTAGAAAAGGCTGAAATGCTATCAAAAGCGAAGTCCAGATCCTCCCCCTGTGAAAATTTATGAATCTCTGTGTAAAATGCACAAGTGCCAAAACAGTAACAAATGCGAGAACCTCGCAAAGCGCACAAAAAGGAAAGCTAACAATCCACCAAGCCTACTGTAACATACCTCTAAAAGCTTCCCCTCTTGTAAAAACTGCCCGTAGCTATATAGCAAATCAAAGCAATCAGTTGAAAAAATAAACATCAAATTCAAACTAAAAACCAAGAACTGCGTATAACTTGAAATTTAACGAAACTCAAAATTCAAAAATTTGAAAAGAGAGAGAGTGTGTGTGTGTGATGCTATGGAATGGTGAAGTGAAGAGAAACGTAACTAAGAGAGCTCGGGGAGGGAGAGGACGTTGGAGGGACGGAGGCTGGAGCAGATCCAGTCGAGGATGGGGCGTGCGTCGTCGTATTGGAAGGGCCATTCGAAGCTGTCAGGGTCCAATGTCTCTGCTCCTTCGTACCCCAATTCGCCTATCAATGTGCACAGCTTTGCTCCGCTCATCCTCGCTCTGCACTCAGATCTTCATCGATTCAGAGAATGTGTTTTCGAAACCGATTGAGAGAGAAGAGGAAGAAGATCGATAATGGGCGTTTTGGCGCCGGCTTGAGAGAGAAAATGATTTTCTGCAATTGCCAGAGCCGTGTGCTTTTCTTAGTTGTACGTTGTGGACAGATTTGTCCTTCTGGTAGGTACAGGTAGAAGATGGGGAATTTGGGAATGGATAGCGGATACGGATCCAGACGCGGGTTTGAACCGTGAAGGAAACGGGTGTAACTAATCGAGTATATACTGCCAGTTATGTTGGATTTTCCCGGTCCAAGTCGGACTGAGGTAACCGAATTATTCACGGGTACGGGGCCAAATCATTTGGAAATTTTTGAATTTTATTTCCGCCACCAACCTTGGTAGGCTAGGCAGAGCTCTTTTCTGTATTTGAAATTACTTGAATATCCATTAAAAAAAACTACACATTTACAAAATTAATTACTTTAGAATCTTAAGTATAGATGAATTTAACAATAGTGGTTTTTTTAATAATGAGTTTGCTATGCACGAGGAATTTGCAATAAGTAATTTAGTATTTCTTAAATTAGTTATAAAATATAAGCATGGCAATAAAACATAAGTATACAGCACTAATTTCTCTTTTAGTTTTCTCAAAATAAATAGCAAAACACCGCTCATTTTGAGAGCATTGCAGTTTTAAGTAAAATCAGTGTCCTAAAGAGTTACCAAAACAGTTAAAGGAATGATATTACAAAAATGGCAGAGATATTAGCTGCTTCAATAGAATCCAGGAGGAGCAACAAATCATAACACAAAAATTGTAGACATGATAACTTATTCTCAACTCGGAATCTATTATCCAGAAATCCTGCTCAGTATCACAAAGAAGCCGGTGCTTGGAAGTAGAAACACCAGCTCTCCATTTTTATCCCACTAGGTTAAGAAAGACTAGTCCTACCAGCTGTTTTACTAGCCGTGGACTATTCCCCGTCGCTTAGGAACCATTTAGTTTAAGTAAAAAGGAGAACAAGAAGTTAATGGAAGCAATTTAGTATAGCGGCCCTCTTAGTCGGAGTCCTCTTCACTCTGGCTCAAGTATTTCTGAGGATCAAACGGCCTGTTCCGGAAGTCTGGTTCATGATGTGAGTGAGAAGTGGCTCCTCTATTCATGGGTGCAAGTGCTGCATTTGAAAACAAACTTGTAAAATGTAGACTTAAATGTATGGGGAACAGAATTTGAAAAAGATTGAAGCTCTTAAATATACAACAAGCCCTGCATGTTCATACAGGGACTTTCGTGCTCCATAGGAATGATAGTATAAAACTTTGCCGCTATAGATAACACATAGATGGCAGTTTGTGTCCATGCATCTCCCCAGTGAGTCAATGATCAATCACCATCACGCAACAGATTCATAAATAATGTGGTGCTGCATTGGGTAGACAGATGCAAGTCAAGAACCATTTCTCTGAGTTCTTCCTGAATAACCTAACATCTAAGCTAAAACTATTTCACATACATCAAAGGAAAACATACTCAAGCTCCAACTATACTGCTTTAGTTGTTTTTAAGCTTTGCATGTACAACATATATACTACATATCCTGATTTAGGCAATTTGAGGGGTGAAGCCACTGGCAAAAATATATTAACAAGTTCAACAGGTACCTACCATTTTGTCGCAGTCTTCGCTCTCTGTCATACTCAAACTTATCCCGAACTTGGTCAACCTTTTCCCATGTATCACCGTCACCTTGCCTAGTCCTTGCAAAACCTTGGCAGTGCTTACCATCACCTTGCCTAGTCCTCGCGAAACCTTGGTTTTGCTTACCGTCCCCTTGCCTAGTCCTTGCAAAACCTTGGTTTTGCTTACCATCCCCTTGCTTAGTCCTTGAAAAACCATGGCTCTGCATACTGTCACCTTGTCTAATCCTTGCAAAACCTTGGCTTTGCATACCACCACCTTGCCTAGTCCTTGCAAAACCTTGGCTCTGCATACCATCACCTATCATATTCCTTACAAAACCTTGGCCCTGCATGGTATAAATACCTAGTCATATGTGTGGTACTCAGTAATCTTTACCATCATGCGTATATATATATAAAACTCATTCATAACATGAATTTAAAGAAAATATAGATGATCTAGCTTCTTTCTAGAGTCTATAGACGATGAATCATTTAAATGAAAAAGATAAACAATATTAGGCAACAAGTACACCGATACAAGCTTCTGAAATGATAAAAATAATCTTAACATAAAAAGGGAAGGAGAGGAACTACATGCATCATATTTCGAGCACAAATCACCATTAATCCAGCATAGCAGTTGTTCTAAATAAGTAACATACGTTAACCTAATAGCCATTCTTCTTTAATTACATTCCTGGTTTTAACAGAGAATGATACAGCATAAGAAGTTATATACATATCCAAATATACACGTAACTTGTTTTAAATTAGCATGTATATTCTAGGGGAAAAGACACACCTCGCAAACAACATTCATCTAAATCCTCTTCATTTGGTGCATACTAAAAACAATTACCAATCACCAAAACTATTTGCGACATAGCATGCATTTCAATTTGGAGCAACAGTCATTCTTCAGTTAGAAATCTATCAATTGAAGCAAAGCCATAAAATCACACATGACTTGATATGATTTCAAAATTTTATTGCTCTCTGCTTCTGCACATAAAACATTCTTCAACAATTTCATTAAAGACAATACTTTAAGAAACACAAAACAATCCATGTGGGGTAAGAGATCAATCATCGTTATTGATTATACCTTCAATTGCTCGGAATAGGATGGTTTGCCGCTCCTGAAGCAAAAGCAAAAAGACAGTACCAAATACCAATTAGGTGCATTCTCATACTCTCATCATCACACAAACTAACAAGGACAAGAATGATAACATAAAACCCTAATTCTCAACCATTTTCCAATTGGAACATGAACCACAAGCTGTGAATTCAAAACAGTACAGAACAGAACCTGTATGGATTAAAATCTCCATCATCGTCATCATCATCTTCAGCAGACTCATAGTTCGCGCGATCATAGCCAATCTTCTTGGAGTAGCCCTCATCCCAGTACAGCCTCTCCCAATTCTCTCTGAGCTCTTCATATAATTCCATATACTGCTTGCACCAACTTTCTTGCCCCTTCCATCCCAACAACAAAAAACGGTATCAATTTCAGACCTGAGCAAAATTACTAAACTAATTGAAAGGTTGTAAATGAGAAACAAACCGTGTCCTTGAGAGTAAGGCGAGTGCGGCGCATGTACTGTTCGCGGAGCTTCTTCCGGCGCCAGTTGGGGAAGTTTACTCGGGGGACGGCGAAACGCTCGCGCGGCGGCACGTGATCGCCGATCTCGTGCATCTCCGCGGCAACTATACACCACT
>JAYMTA010002842.1:0-15566 GCA_036897625.1 Pelargonium cotyledonis | reverse complement strand
TAGATTGGGTAGTAAAATTTTAGAGTCAACTATATCAATATATACATAAAAATTAAGACATTAAATAAGACATCATATAGAATTGTTCGTTACCTTGAAGCAATAGCCCAAGCCAATGTTGGATCCAATATCAATCTATCATCCCTGGTACATGTTCGATTCCCGTTCAACACACCTATGGAGAGAGGTGAAAATTTTAACTGTGAACATATTTCGAATTAAGGTGATGCCTCTTTAAAGAGTGAGAAACACTGTGAATATTTGTTTAGGTGTCTCATTGCTGATAAAAAATAGAGAGAGTTCTAGTTGGTGATTTATAGACTCCATTAGTAGTTGAAATATTTGAGTTATTAGTTATATATTTGGCTACTCCATGAGTAGTTGAATATTGAGCTTCTTTAATTTCTATTTCTTGATTTCAGTCCCCTAGAAAAATTAGTGCTTTTTGTGATGAAATTTGCGATAACCATGAATTTGAAAGTAACACGTGTCGTTGTTAGATGATGTGGCAGAGAGAGAAGCTAATTCAATGCTTTAGGCACGAGTGTTTTGCGTTGTCTCCTTTATCATCTTTTCACACTAAAAAAATTTCCAATCTGTGTCGAAAATTTCCGTTATAGATTTGTGAATTTCAGTCACAAAATGTAATTTGTGATGGAACTGTGACAGAATACTTCTGTCATTATTTGAGTTATCACAGGTGGTTGTGACAGAATTTTCTATCACAGATGGTTGTGACAGAATTTTCTGTCACAAATGTGTATTTGTGACAAAAATTATATTTTTTATTACAATTTGTGATGGAACTATGACAGAATAATATCTGTCACAAATTTTCCATCAGAGTTTGTAATTTTTTTTCGTTTAGAGTCAATCTCATTTGAGATTTGTTTGATATCTGTTTATCATTTCTTTTATATTTGAATCAACCTCGTTGATGCCGTGAGCATATTAGTTCTTTAGAGTATTTTTTGTTTGAGCCCCACCTTTGATATAGGCCTTATCTAAGCTAGTTTGATATGACTTCTTTTGTACTAAAATTGGTACGAAATTGCACAACTTTGACCGAATGTATCTGGTTTGGTACTGACCAAATTAATTATAAATTTTCATGAACTATGGTCAATTGTAGTAATAATAACTTTTATTCAGCCTCACATTTATTAACGTCTGAATTCTTAAAAAAG
Organism: Pelargonium cotyledonis; assembly: GCA_036897625.1. NCBI lineage: Eukaryota > Viridiplantae > Streptophyta > Magnoliopsida > Geraniales > Geraniaceae > Pelargonium > Pelargonium cotyledonis. The sequence continues at coordinate 14,379 of JAYMTA010002842.1, read as the reverse complement.
ACACTTATTTTAAAACAGAATAAATAAAAGAAGATGAACAAAGAAGTAGCATAAATGAAACCTTTATTAAGATCAAGTGAAACACCACCCATCACATAAACCACAAACAGCAACAACTAAACACTTGGTAAAGTAATAAACCACAAGAAGGTAACAAAAACAACAATTTCCAGAACCACAATACTTATTGTATCCAACACATGAGACAATGAGACATGACCATCAATGATGGAACACAAATTCATGATTAGAAACCATGAATCTTGACCTGATCCTTCCTCACAAGGCCGGCCTGAACTAGGAAATGCGAGACTTTTTTCCTCTGATCGCCTTGGAGTTGAATCACCTTCCCGACGTCTTTGTCGTGCACCACATTCCCATTGCAGCAAAAGTCCTTCTTGAGGTCTTTGAGGATCTTCTCGTAGCTAAACTCCTTCCTCAGGCCTTGAATTGTCGTTAGGCTCTTCTTTCCATTCCTTTGTTGGATGCGAATGTGAACATACTCTTTCGCTCCTGGGGCACCCGAATCCTCGACGTCTGCAAATGGATTGAAAACCCTGGGAAGCTCTGATTCAACCTTAACCATGTACGTACCTTGCTTGTTTAGGGGAGATCGGTAGCGTTGTGAAGGCTGAAAACATTCAAGTAAATTAATCTAGTGCTAGTTTTGATCAATTAAATTGTATAGAAAGAGAATGAGATTATCATTTTCTAATCATCTTTAGAATGAGAAGAGTAATAACAAAAACATGATGAATTCATTTCATTTAAATTCTCCTTTCAAAAAAAAAAATCATTCAAATTCTCATTCTTAATTCCGTTCATATGATCAAATTTTGTCACCAAAAACTATCCATACAATTTAAAATGTGGATTTATAGTGACCATTGTCATTTGTTTCCATTATTTTCAGAATTTAACATAACTAAGTTAATGTTTTTACTCTATTATTTTGTTGGTGCAAAACATTCATAAAAAAAACACTCATTTTGAGGCAAATGAAGAGTTTATAATATGATTAAATTTTATGTCAAATAAAGAAAATGACATAAACTAATGGCATAATCATTTTAGGTAAATATTTGGAGTAATTACAGTTTAATACTCTATGGTAAGCCTTCTTTTTCAGTTATGACCCCTTAAATATTTTTGCATACTTTTTCTTACCATATTGTATGCAAACTCGTTTCCGTTAGTTAAATTTGACGGAAATGATATTGTTTGATCATATGCTTTTTTTTTTTTTTGAAAAACTCAAAAATGTCTTTGACTTTAACCCTTCTTCTTCAATCTAAGCTCGCCGAAAAATTCATAAACTGGAGTTTGTGATTAAATTTAATCTCAAACAAAATAACTAACTCCAAATCAAATAGAAAATGAATCAAATCAAAATCAAATAAAAAATAAACCAGATCAAAAAAACAAATCAAAAGTGAACCACCTTCACCACCAATCCTACATATGTACACACAAACACAAACCCAAAAACTACTTTACATGTGTTGTGGGCTTGAATCGGAGGTCACAACAACGGCATCTTGATAACGGACGCCCGCTAGACCCATTTTTCCGGCGAGTTGGAGTTTGGAATGAGAGATTGAGAGAAATTTTTCAGGAAATCAGAGTTTGAAATTTTGGAGAGGTTGAGTGAAGAGAGTGAAAGAGCTTTGGGGAGCTGAGGGAGCTTAAGCTTCATCAATGGAGGAGCTAATGGTCCATATTAAGGAAGAAGAAGAAGGCAGGAGTAAAATCGTCTTTTAAGAACCAAATGTAATAGTGTTAGAGACGGAAACAAGTTTGCATATCATAGGAAAAAAAAAATATAAAAATATACTTAAAGAATCCTAATTGAAAAAAGGACTTACTGTATGGTATCAAACTGTAATTACTCTTAAATATTTAAAAATTCAAAGAATAATATAAGTTAGAAAAATCAAAGATCAAATTGAATTGAATACATATGTTTAGGTTCAAGATCCAAAAAAAAGTTTTTATCAAATATAAAACAATTGATAGTACCAAAATATATACATTTCATGACAGAAATAGCTCAAATTAAACCATATGAACAACTAAATTAAATATTCATAAAATTAACGACAAGATCAACAAGATATCATTAATCTTTTAAAGACAGAGAAAAAAGCACACACCTTTGCTTTAAATTGTGAGGGAGAAGACGATGAGGAAATTGTGGAAGCCTCTCATTTGCTTTATATAAGGTGTCAACTCAACTGATTAGGAGCTGTAAACAAAGGTCGGGGTGGTGTACACATGGACAGATAGATGAAGGAGATGACACGTGTACGGACCAGGTTCTGCTGTGTTGGAATATATTTTTTTATTTGGGTGATGACGACGCGTACGTTGAACGCGCATTGCCGATTACAAAGTTAGATTCGGCGGCGAGTGAGAGCCACGTGCGGCTCAGCGAGAAGAATCTAAGTTGGAGCATATCTTCTCTTCTGTTCCGTGACGGATTCACATCAATATTCTATTTCTTATTTCTGTTCAAAATATTCCAATTTATTTCTTATCCAACAGTAAAAAATGTGCATAATATGGTCACTGGTCTCATGACTAGACTTTCCATATCGTCATTGTGAGCCAATCCGAGTATTTGTTTTTGTTTATACCATAGGTTCCTAAGTGAGCCTCTAAGGTTTTTACAGCACCTGAAATAATCTTCTCTCGTCCCACTATCAGTGCACTAAGCAGCAATGACGGATCCAGAACAATAAGTTAATGAAGTCACACACCATATTGTATATATTAAAATTTTATGAAAATTTATATGCAATATCATTTTTTTATTAAATAATAGATTATAGATTTTTGATTAAAAAAATTATAAATTTAATTGTTATCACAATGTCAATTAATTGTAGTCCAAGTTTTATATGATAACAAATTTTGATTACTATTTTCTTTTTTAAAACATGCATTCTATCACTAAAACAATTTATTAAAATATAAAGCTTACAATTAAGACTTGATTACGAAAAAAAATCATATATTTTTAAGTTGACTTTTAAAATTAATCTTATAGTGTCAAATTTATTCTCCATTGTGAATAAAATAATTTATCAAACAAAATAGTATAGTCCAATAAAGCTACTTTATAGGAAGGTAATATTGGGATAAATAATAATCTTATAATATCAAATTTATTTCATTATTTTATTATTAATAGAATGATTTGTCAATCAAGATAATAAAAACTTAGAAAGTTATTTCATAAATTGAGTTAAAGTATTTTAATTACATGATGATATATACATATTTAAAGATAATTAAAATCTTATCAAAAAAAGATAAATAAAATAATTTACTTTTAAGAAAAAGATAATTAAAATCATTTTCTTTATTGACTTCAAATGTTTCGATTAAATCTTAACGGGGTCACTGCATAATTTAAAAGGGGTCACTTAACCAATTGATTAATCATTGTTTATAAAATGATAAAATAAAATAAAGTAATTTAATAATTTTTAACTCTTTAGTAGGGTCACTTGACCCCATATGAGAAGCCTTGGCTCCACCCATGAGTAGAAGACTGGCCTAGGAGTGTTTTCCATTCACAAGAGTTGGGATTTGAACTCCCAGCACTTGCTTAATGAATGTATTGTTGAATCAAATACGCCAACTCACTGGATTAATACAATTTTTTTGGTTAAAATTTTTTGTTAATTCTCACTTGTTTGTTAGGGAATAATATTCTTACTAATTTATCTCCTTAAAATGAGTTAAGATGTTGAGATTTTATAGGCATAGTATTTTTTCTTATCTGATATTATTGTTGCTTATTTTTTGCTTATTTAAAAGGCCCCAATTTTCTAACAATAAACCATCTGCAATATCACAATTACTTGCTGATTTACTCTCATATTCTGATTTTTTCTCTATAGCTCTTATTATTTCACCAACAATTTTGGTATCAGAGCTGGTTCTTTCAGAACTGGGATTTCTTTTTGCATAATGGCTTCCAGCAATTTCAGCAATGGCGTCAATGTTTCTCAACCGCAAATTCCAACATTTAAAGGAGACTCATACGAGTTCTGAACCATCAAAATGAAGACCTTGCTTCGGTCTCAAGATTTATGGGACTATGTGGAAACCGGTTATGAAGAAAAAGAAGATGAATCTCGCAACAAAGAGCATCCGAAGTGAGATGCCAAGGCACTTTTCTTCAACCAGCAAGCCGTAGATGAATCAATTTTTTTTCAGAATAGTAGCAGCTACCACAGCCAAGAAAGCCTAGACCATACTCAAAACTGAGTATCAAGGCTCTTCAAAAGTTATTACCATCAAGCTGCAATAAGCCGTGAGTTTGAAACTTTTTCCATGAAGAATAACCAATCTATGCAAAAATATTTGGCACGAGTGTTAGTGGTGGTAGGACAAATGAGAGCCTATGGAGATCAAATAATCGATGAAACAGTGGTTGCTAAAGTTCTAAGGAGCTTAACACCCAAATTTGATCATGTCGTGGCAACAATCGAAGAATCCAAGAATCTTTCGACTTTCTCAATTGATGAACAATAGTAGAAGAAGAGAAGGCTTTTCAAATAAAGGGGGAGCCAGAATTCTTGAGTCATAATGGCAAAGGAAGGGGTAGAGGAAGCTATAGAGGAAGAGGCCGTGGCATAAACAGTGGACCAAAGTGTTCATATTGCAACAAATATGGACACATTGTCATATTTTGTTGGTCCAAATCGGAAGAAGCAAAGTATGTTGAAGAAGAAGAAGAAGATTTCTTATTTATGGCAATACTTGCAGAGACTGAGAAGATGAATGACATATGGTATGTTGACAATGACTGCTCTCATCATATGACCGGAGACCATTTGAAATTCACTGAACTTGATGAGACCGTTCGATCGCAAGTAAGGCTTGGAGATGACAAGCAGCTGTAAATAGAGGGTTAAGGTACTGTTGAAATCACTATAGGTAACCATAATTTTTTTTGTTAAGAATGTCTATTTAGCTCCTTGTCTAACACATAATTTATTAAGTGTTGGTCAATTAATAGAGTCTGGTTACAACGTGATATTTGACGATTATCAATGCTTTGTGTTACATAAATCATCTGGAAAAGTTCTCGCATCTACACATATGTCAACAAACCGTATGTTTGCTCTAAATATTTCTAAAAATACAGAATCAGCTTTGATGAGCAAGGCTCAAGCAGAGAGCGAGTTATGGCACCAGTGATACAGACATTTGCACATAAGAGGACTGAAACTATTGGAAAGCAAGCAAATGGTGTGTGATCTTCCTATCATTGCACCACTAAGCAAGGTATGCGAAAGTTGTATGGCTGGAAAACAAACAAAGCAATCGTTTCCGGTAGGGAAGTCAATGAGGGCAGAAGAAATACTCGAACTTATTCATGCTAATCTTTGTGGTCCAATGAGGACTGAGTCGTTAGCTGGCAGTAAATACTTTCTTTTATTTACTGACAACTTTAGCAGGATGAGCTGGGTATATTTTTTGAAACACAAGTCAGAAAGTTTCGAGCTCTTCAAGAAATTCAAAGCTCTTGTGGAAAAACAAAGTTGAAATGTGATTAAAATGCACCAGACAGATCGTGGGGGAGAGTTTACTTCGAATGAGTTTGATGTTTTTTGCGATGAACAAGGAATAAGAAGGCAACTTACAGCCCTTTACACACCCGAACAGAATGGTGTGGCCGAGCGCAAGAACTGGACAGTTGTAGAAATGACTCGATCGATGCTGAAACAAAAAGGAATGCTAGATTCCTTTTGGGCTGAAGGTGTTACTGCAGCCGTTCATATACTAAACATCTCACCGACCAAATCCGTGTGAGATCAAACACCTTATGAAGCATGGAGCGGAAGCAAGCCCTCTATAAGTCATTTACGAGTATTTGGGTGCATTTTTTTCATCTTGCGTACAACAGAACGACATAAGTTAGATGATAAGTCACAAAAACATGTATTTGTTGGCTATTGTACTAAATCAAAGGCATACCGATTATATAATCCCTTAACTGGGAAGATTGTTATTAGTCGCAATGTTGTATTTGATGAGCAGACTAGATGGAATTGGGAAGCAAAAGATAGCAGTCAAGGCTCTCAAGTTGTAGCTGAACAAGATCAAAGCCTTTTGGAGCATGTCGAGTCATGAACAAGATGATCCGAATGATCCAGAAACTCCAAAAAATTCAGTTTCAGCTTCTACATTTGAAGAACCTTCTCCAAATGAATCAGCTCAACCGCGTAGAAGTGAACGTGGCAAAATTCCTCGACGTCGGTTCAAGATTGAAGGGGAGACCACTGCATCTTTTGCATTATTTGTTAGAGATCCAGTCGCATTGGAAGAAGCTATGATAAGAGAAGAATGGAAAATTACAATGGAAGAAGAATTGAAAGTAATACAAAGAAATAAGACGTGGGAGTTGGTTGATCTTCAAGAAGGTAAAAATGTCATTAGCTTAAAATGAATCTTTAAGACAAAATATTTAGTTGATGGAAGTGTTCAAAAACACAAAGCAAAGCTTGTGGTCAGAGGTTTTACATAGCAGCACGAAATCGATTACGACGAAACATTTTCTCCGGTTGCACGGTTTGAAACTGTGCGATTAATTCAGGCAGTTGCAGCTTAGAAGCAGTGGAAGATTTACCAATTTGACATCAAGTCCGCCTTCTTGAATGGCGAATTGAAAGAAGAAGTCTATGTGAGCCAACCGCCAGGTTTTGAAAGCGAGACCGAGAAGAACAAAGTGTTACGCCCGCGAAAAGCTCTTTACGGACTTAAGCAAGCACCGCGTGCTTGGTACAACAAGATTGACGAGTTTTTCCGCAAGAACGGTTTTAAGAGGAGCCTCCATGAAGCTACGTTGTATGTGAAAAAACAAGGTACGACTGATTTACTCATTGTCAGTCTTTATGTTGATGATATGATCTATACTAGCTCTTCTTTGCAATTAATTCATGAGTTTCAAACATAATGAAAAAGATGTTTGATATGACTGATTTGGGAGAGCTGCAATATTTTTTGGGGCTGGAGGTTACTCAAACTCAAAAAGGCACGTTCATGTCTCAAAGGAAATATGTGGATGATACATTGAAGAAGTTTAATATGCACGAATGCAAGGTTGCTGCAACACCAATGAATATTAACGAAAAATTGTGTTTGAATGGTGATACATAATTGACAGATGTGAGCATTTACAAAAGCATTGTTGGAAGGTTAATTTATCTCACTCATTCTCGACCTAATGTGACTTATTCTGTTGGCATGCTATCTCGTTTCATTCATAGTCCAACAAAACATCACTTTGGAGCCGCAAAAAGAGTGCTACGCTACTTGGCTGGAACTAAGGATTATGGAATCTCGTTTTGCATGACGAATGAGTTCAACCTAAAAGGTTATACAGACAGCGACTGGGCTGGTTCTATGGAAGACAGGAAGAGCACATCTGATAACTGTTTTGTCCTTAGCACAACTGCCATATCTTGGAGTTCGAAGAAGCAAGCCACTGTAGCGTTATCATCAACATAAGCCGAGTATGTAGCAGCCTCCGCAGCAAGTTGTCAAGCAGTTTGATTAAGGAGAATTCTCAAGGACTTGGAGTAGGAACAAATCAAAGCTACCAGCATAATGTGTGACAACAAGTAAGTTATAATGTTAGCTAAGAATCCGATTCATCATAGTTGGACAAAGCACATTGAAATCAAGCATCATTTTATGAGAGAGCTGATTGCAAAAGACGAAATTCAACTGGAAAGCTATCGAAGTGAAGAACAAGTTGTAGACTTGCTTACAAAGAGTCTGCCTCAGGCAAAACATGAAAAACTCAGTGGCAAAATGGGAGTTTTGACGTTCGAGTGAAGGGGGAGTGTTAAAATTGTTTGTTAATTCTCATTTGTTTGTTAGGGAATAATATTCTTACTGATTTATTTCCTTAAAATCAGTTAAGATGTTGAGATTTTATAGGCATAGTATTTTTCCTTATCTGATATTATCGTTGCTTGATTTTGCCTATTAAAAGGCCCCAATTTCCTATAATAAACCATCGGCAGTATCACAATTACTTGCTCATTTACTCTCATGTATGTTCTGATTGTTTCTCTATAACTCTTGTTATTTCACCAACATTTTTTACAGTAAAGAAATTCAAAAAATCAAAGGCCATATCCTGTTTTTCTTGCCTATATACATTGTGTTCATAAATAGAGAGAACATACAAATGAATAGAATGGTGATGTCATGCGCACAAGAGACGGAAACTAAGGATCTTCAAGTGCTTGGGATGGTCGGGTCAGCGATTGAGGTCCATTTCAACTTGGTGGATCGTCCATTGCATATTTTCCAATTTCTGATGGAACATAATATGCTGATATTAGGTGTGCTAATGAGAAATGTAAGAGCAAGTTGTTGTATGCTTAGTGATATTTTTACCTTTACAATATCATGATACTGCCTCACAATTGTATCAAAGTGTGGATCAACACCTTGGTACTCCCGAAGACGCGTAACCTGGAAAAAGTAATATTGAAACACAAGATCAAAGCATGCCATGAGAAATGTCGCATCCCCAATATCACGTGACACAGTAGTTTATGAACTAAAAGTCGTAATACAAACATAATTCAAACACTATATATAGAGGAGCATACCGCTTTGTTGTAAGCAACAGAAGCTTCTTCCGTAGCCTCAACAAGATATTTCCTAAAACCAAGAAGATGATTAAAAATCCCCTTGGACCAACAATTGCTCACAACAGAAAATGGCATCGATAAAGTACCTTATTTTATGAAGGGCAGGTATTGACTCCTGAGTATAAGTTTCGAGTAGGAGAATATGCTCCAAAACCCTGAGATGACCACATGACATAAACCCACCACAATATACATCACAGTTCACGACTCAAAACTGGCACTAAACTAGTGCCCATACACAATAATTTAATGGGGACATTCATTGAAGAATAACAACAATATACAAAAGCAGTCGGATGCTTTTCGAGAGCGTAAATGATGTAACAGGAAATGACAGGTTTAGAATGATAATGCTTTTCACATGCTCTACTGATCATTCAATGTGTTCTACTTGTAAACAAAGCATGGAGTATGAACAATGAAGGATTTTGGAAAATAAATGGAACAAACCTTAGTTTAGCGCCCATGGTTTCGCACCTTTTGCACAGCGATGTTTTTTGTAGTTCATCCTGTCAGTATATTGAGACAATAAGTTCAAAAATCCAAGAAAGAAAAGAGAATCTTGTAGAAACAGGATTAGCCATCACTTTAGTGCATAGCATTATACATCCTTCCCCATAAAAGAAAGATATTGGTGAGGTAGAATGCTTACATATTTATGTTGATGTTGCAACTTTAGATCTTTCACTAGCTTAATAAGCACTCCTAGTATCTGCTCTAGGACCTAATTGATGAGAAACGTTGTCATGAGTTAGAAATAAATTAAACCCATGCAATTAAATGAGTGTGACAACAATATATGTATTATAATGTCTATTAACATACATTATAGTATTCAGCAAATTTTCTATCTGCGGAGTAGAGATCATCCCTTAAAGCTGCTTCTTCTCTTTCAATCTCCTCGATTATTAATTTCACCCTGATAAGGTGAAGAGTTAAGAGGAGGAGAACAATTAACCAAGAAACGAAGAAAAAGTTGTCTGTAGGCCGCCTGGCGCCTTATTACAGTTTTCAAAACTAGATGCCAAATTGCATCAACCACAGCAGGATTATAACTTTCTCTAACAGAAAGAAAAATAAATGTTTCATTTCATTAAAGTTAACGTGATCATCTGACTAAGAATCAGAATAGCATGTGCATGCATACAGAGAGGAAGGGTCATGGCTAATATATGAAACCCCATATTATTTACGTCATTTTGTACACCACGTAAATAATCAACATATAATATTATTTTATTTACTCGTGCAGGGAGCATGTTGTAGATAACGAGAACAAGAAAATCACAAACCTTTCGGGAAGTTGAGCACTTGAATTTTGGTGGCCAGATGTTAAGTCTGCAACCACACACAATGGTAACAATTTTATAAATAAACAGCATAAATGTATGGTTAGCAATTTGGCATATGTTGTAACTTTACTCCTTGAAGAACATACTATTGTGAGCGAAACAAATTTAATCCACAAACAATGAGATAACATGAACATTAGGTGAGTTGACCAAACTCCAAAACTGATTTCTTGATTGGGTCCCCTCACATGCATGGACTATAGGTTTGAGTTTCTATACAGAGAGAGAGAGAGAGAGAGAGAGAGAGAGAGAGAGAGAGAGAGATGAGTACACCTACTGATGTCATCCATTGTGAATGCATCAGCTAACTTATCACATTTGGCCTTCAAACGAGCTTCGATCTCACGGGAAAGGGACATCTGGTATTCTGTCATATCCTGCAATTGGATAATCACAAAACAAAAACAAAGTCTCAGTTTTGCAATTTAACATTGACTGAAGATTTAAAGAAACTCAAATAGAAACAAGACAGGAAAGAATTCATATAATAGTTTCAAGTGGCATCATCATAGGAGGTATATACCATGTCTAACGGTGTTTGCTGGAGCTGAGTTTGCCATAAATAGGCAGGCATAATTCCAAGAAAACGATTTGAAACACCACCAACTCCAGGTTCAACTACATCATGAGTAGCACTATTTAACGTGCTCACAGTACTATTTGCAAGAGTGTAATTTGTTGAATTGGAGCTTGAGCTAATTGTGAAACTGGTACTCGTACTATCAAGTGAGCTTCGCGACAATAGACTCCATTTCTCAATTTCTTCCTCGTGAATTTCACCATCTTTGGAGATGAGAGGCAACCTTAATTTTTGTGCTGCTTCAGCAACAACCGTTCGGTTCTCTAAAATCTCGTACATCTAGATGCAGTAAACACAATAATTCAATTATGATCAACTCTAAAGTATAAAGAGCCCTCCACACACACACACCTAAAGAAACTACTTCAAGTAATTCTATGAATCTTTAATTACTATCTTAACTTCTGTATGCAGTCCACGGCTGACGGCACATAGAAAATTGCAGCCTTAACTAAAAATAATAGCTGATTTGGAAATGGCATGATTTCACAAAACACTAAAATTACACACCAAAACATCTTTTCTTATTTTATTTTTTAGTCATCCCTATTCTGAATTGTGTTTAACTTCACTTTGAAGACCATCTAAGTAAAAAAGAATCAAATTCATATGGGGGCAGTCAAGCATGTCCTTACTATTTCTGTAAGTAAAATAATGGATTTCTTTTTAACTTACATAATTAGGCAATTTCATCCAAGCTAGTTAAGCTTTGTTTAGTTCATCATATCTTAATAGTGTGCAGCACTTATATCAATACATGCCTATAAAACTGGTCCCTCAACATTCACGTTCAATGCCGCCTTATGCATCCTATTCCTACCATACATTCTTCACATGAACTGCATGTTCCATACACACTAATTGAACTAGCACTTATTATTGAAGATACTTAATTCAAGCAATCACAATTCACAAACTCAACGTGATGTAGACTTCTACGAAACCATTATCATGATGTGATAATGTATGCCATGTTCATCCCAACAATAACAAACATGGTTAACAGCCAAATTCAAAGCCAAGCAACTAGAAATTTTCCATTAACCATTTCAATCTCGTTGTTCGTATGAGTCAATTTTGAATTAAGTAATTGAAACCTGAGGGGAACTCTTCAAGCCAAGTGGCGGGTATAAACCCTGAATGTCCCTAATCCCTCCAAGGCTAGCTATTGAAACAGCCTGTTGATACTCCTCCACCATTGCAGTGGCTTCACAATACACTGCCTATATAAAATTGCATCACCACAATCAATTATCAAACAAATAAACAGTTTTAATCGCCAATTCTCTAACACATTACAAAAACCTCAACCTCCAGAGCTTAAAATCATAATCAAATATGCCAAAGTCAGAAATGAGTTTCAGAATATAAAATTGGAATATAAGAAAAAAAAAAAAAAAACTCACCATGGCTTCCAAATACCGAAGTCTCTCTCGGGACATTTCCTCTCTTGCCTGAAAGTCCGCAAATTCATCGATAAATGAACAGGAAATTTGCATTTGAACTCTTGAAAATAAATTTTAAATCCTACCTGCATTTTCTAGGAAACCAAACAGAGCAAATCTATGAAAACACCACAGTTCCTAGGAAAGAAAAGAAGAAAATGAGAAGAATTACGAGTTGGAGATCGTTATAGGCGGATTTGGAGACGAGAGATCCATCGGGAGCCAAGCAGTGGCGCTCCAGCTGATCGATCACCTGAGTCACATCTGCGGGAAGGTTTTGGCCTCCCCCTTGTAGTCCCTTCACCATGAAAATTATGGTTGTTAGCCCTTAAACGATGCCGTTTAATCCGTTCCTTTTGGAGCTCCCCTGGTGCGAAATGCAAATTCAAACCAGTTTGCTCAGGCCGGCCTCGAAGAAGATGGATGCTGATGTTCAGTTTTACCAAAACACCCTTGAATAAGGGATTGTTTGGTAATTCAAGCTGGTTCAAGGTTGGGTTTTCACTTATGTTCTCGGTCGATCAAGATGGTTTAAGGTTGACCTTAACTTACTTTTTAATAAGTCAACAAGGGTATACTTGAATATCAAATATAACATGGATAACGGTTTTTTTAGTACCTAAACTTTACAAGTGTACCCAATGTGGTACTCAGACTTTTATTACGTCAAATTAAGTACCCAAACTTATATTTCATACCTACCGTCATTGTCCGTGAAGTTAGCCGTTAAATGTTGACGTGTCACGCTGACATGTAATTTTTTGCCTAGATGGAGTTCATTGGCTCGTGGTCCTTGATGAGTAGGCGATGACTGGATTTTGTATTAATTTTTTAATGAAACCTAGCTTACTAAATATCTCTCTCCTCCTCTCTCGATTCACTCTCTTCTCTCTCTCGATTCAGTCTTTTCTCCTCTCTGTCTCTTTTATTTTTCTGTTTGTTCCTTCCCTCGCCATTGACAACACACTGAGGTATGAATTTATGTTTATCTCTTCTCTTCCTTTTCTGTTCTTGTTAAATTGTTATTTGTGGAATTTATTCTCGATTTTATGGTTTCCAAAAATGATAGATCTGTAATGAGTTCAAGTTGCAGGTTAGGGTTTTTGTTGTAGAAGCAATGTCTGATGAGTGGCATAGATGTATTGAGTACAAGTGTGATAGGAATTACGAAGGGGAGAAAAGGTATTGTCGCTACCAAGAGCAGGCTGTCCGGTTGATGTAATGGACTCGAAAGAACCCAGGGAGGAGGTTCTATCATTGCCCATTTTACCTGGTTAGGTTTATTTCTTTGTTTTGAAAATTTGAAATCATTGTCCTGTTTCTATTGTTCTTAATTGTTATTGTATGACCATGTTTTTTTTCTTGTCAATACGTGTTTGATTTCAGTAAGACAAAGGATTGCAGTTTCTTCAATTTGCACGACAATGACTTGGATGAGCACGATTATTACAAAACTGTAATTAAGGAGCCATATGAGGACAGAGTTGGTCTTTTGCAAGAATTGAGGGAGGTTAAGGCTAGAAGGGGTCATATTTTGCAGCCAAGCTCCTCTATTAGTTTGCATGAATGTTCTAGCTCATGTACTAGTGTTAGGAAGAATGGTAGTGTTAGGCAGAATAGGAGTTGGTGTACATTTTGTAATTGTGTAATTGTGATGTGTGCATTACTGGTCACATTTGTTGTGAAACAATTAGGAAGGGATAATGTAATGGTTAAACAACTGATGTGAATTAATATGGAGTAATGAAGTTATTTTTTACTGATATGTGTTCAATTGAATAAAGGTTAGAATTGTTTTGTATTGAAACATCATTTTAATATTGACCATTTGTAATTTGTATATGAATTTGGTATTATGAATTTGTAATGTGTATATCAATTTGGTACCAACATAACCATTTGTAATTTGTAAAAAGCAGAAGCTTCCTGATAACATTATTAATTGAAGAAACAAAAATGTACTCATAATACTTGAAGCTTCATTGGTAATTAGTTTAGGGATACAATGTTTTGATAACATAACATAACTTAACCCAAAAAACTGACCCTATTACAACCTGAATTGTTCATTTCTTGTTCCATAGATCATAGTATCCAACAAAAGTCCAAAACTACCTAGTGAAGCTTGAAACATTATAGAAGTCTAAATGTCATACCTACCATCATTGTTCGTGAAGTTAGCCGTTAAATGTTGACGTGTCACCCTGACATGTAATTTTTTGCCTAGGTGGAGTTCATTGGCTTGTGGTCCTTGATGAGTAGGCGATGACTGGATTTTGTATTAATTTTTTAATGAAACCTAACTTACTAAATAT
>JAYMTA010002841.1:0-15569 GCA_036897625.1 Pelargonium cotyledonis | reverse complement strand
AACTAAGGTGAGTTTTATCATTATAGTTTATAATTGTTTTCTATTTGTATAATTGAATGCAATACAATTATAATTTTTTTTTTTTGCATTTACATTTACATAAAATAAATTTTATGTACAAGATCAAAACTATTAAGTTATTTACTTCCAAAAAAATTACCAAATTGTTTTTCACGAAGTTCACATATTATTATGTAATTTTCTTATACAAATTTCCCGTGCATCGCATGGGCTTCTCACCTAGTATCATACAATAATCTAAAAAAAAAAATAGAATTACAATTTAATTAATTTACTTTTGTAGATATAAGATTCAAATCCGTTTTATGGATCAAATCTCAAGTGTTTCGTTTGTTATGTTTGATCGTGAATTTATGCATATTATTAGAAAACATGTCTCGAATTTAAAATAAAATTAGATTAATCTCCATTGTATAATTCAAATCATAATTTTTAAAATTTATTTTAGAAAATATAATATTTGTATAATTCCATTAATATCAATATCAACATCAACTATTCAAAACTAATACAATAATTTTCTCAAAAAAAAAAATTAATACAATGATTAAAATTTCAAAATATAATACAAAATTTAGGCGTTTATAAGTTGTGAAATTGGAAAAAATGATTGAAATTTACCATATATTTTCTTCTTCTCTGGAAAATCTGTTGCAATATGAACAATGATTGAGATAATGTAAATCCTCAATTTTGGTTTTACCCCCAAAGACCTCAATGATGACTTAGATCAATCTAAACCCAGAAACCATTCACAGAACAATCCACAACAATTGTATGGAAAAAAAAACATTTAACCAATTTAATGTATTTAAATATTTGGAGACAATCACCTTTTAGGTGCATGAACTTTGATCAAATGTATAAATAGGTCACTTATAACAAATTTTGTACAAAAAGGTGCATGGACTTTCAATTTTGAACAATTAAGTCAAATTCACTAACGGTATTTAACTTTTTCCGTTGAAAATTGTGACTTCTTACGACGTGAATCAAAACGTATGTAATTGCAATAGCATGTCACTTTTGAAAATAAATAAATTTAACGCAATTTTTCAATTGATTATTAATCTAAAAAATTAGATTATTTCATTTTAATAACAAATTTAAGAAAATAAAAAGGAAAGAATATAAGATTCAGAAAGTGAAACGAAGTACTAAGACGAAAAAGTTATTCACTAAAATTGTGCAAACAAATAACAAATAACAATGGCCCCAACATACCATGGAATAGCTGCAAGAAAATAACAAATAATAAACATTCATTGATCAAGAAATACCATAAGAGTAAGAAACAATAAAATATCAGTGATCTTAATACAATTATAGAGTGGCTAATAAAAAAAATTATATAGTAGGATTGGGAGATTTGGGGTTGGATGTCAATGTCCAATGCTTACTGGCATGTACAATTTATTTGTATTACTAATAAAAGAGTCTCTATTTAATCACATACTGATTTTAAAATTTACTCGACATAATAGTAACTCTTTATGGAGGTTTCATAATTATAAATGAAAACTCATAAGGCATAGCATCATTGTCATGCTTAGATTATTTACCCAGAAGAGCTCAGATTATTTACCCAGAAGAGCCAATAAAATCTTTTGATCCCAATGGTGTAATCTATGAATCACCAACACTGCACCTGGAGTGTGAATCCGCGTTGGACACGCGAATTGTGAATTAATAATTAAAAATATATATAAAATAAATTTGACACGCCTGCGACACTCCACCGACACGCGAATCCGACTCGTGTCCTTTTCTTTTAATAATAAAAAACTAATTTCGAAAGATTAAAAACCAAATCTTTAAAGAAAGAGAACAAAAAAAAACTCTAAATCTAACTTACCTGGATTCGCGATTTGGAGAACGTTTTCGCAGCCAGCTCTCATCATCTCTATTCTAGGTATGAATTCTTCTTCGGCTTCTTTTTTGTATCGTTCTTCTCTAGCTTTTCTTCTCTATTTCATAAAAAGCTTGTTTCATTTGTGTTTTTGGGTGTTCTGTTGTGAGTTTTCATTTTTTTACATTATTTAGTTGATGTGTTTTTGAGTCCCTGATTCAATTAATTGGGTTGGTGAGTCAATAAATTGAGTTATTGAATTGATTGAGAAGAATGTGAAGAGTTGTCATTATTACTGCATAACACTAAACAATAAATGAAAATGGTTGCGCATTTGATTGAATTTTAATGTTGTTTTTTCTATAGTTAGATATTAATGTAGTTGCAACACTTGCACAATTTTTTTTTATTAGCAACACTTGCACAATTAATTAAATGGTTACTGGTTTTTTTTTTTATAATTTGAATTGGATTGAGTTTTAATTGTTGAGTGCTGTAGGTATGGCTTCTAGTGCTACTACAGGTAGTGGAACCAATGCCTCTAGTTTTCCTCCTAGAGTTGAAACCAAATAACTACGGAATTTCTGTTACAAAACATGACAAAAATAGTGGTGCTGGTGGAAATGTATCTTGGACTTGCAATTATTGTGCTAAGACATTTAAAAGCACGTATACTCGATTGAGGGCTCATTTGTTGAAGATCAAAGGTGTTGGGATTAGTTTATGTCTCAAAGTATAAGTTGATGATTATGTTGAGATGAAGAAATTATTTGTATGAAGAAGGAAAAAAAAGACAAGTTGCAAGTGCTCTTAAATTTGTGTCATTGCCTCCTTCTAGTTGCTCTCCTCCTTATAACATGATGGGTTCATTTTCTCAAATTACGGGAGGTTCAAAAATAAAAAAAAGGGCACAATTAAGTGCTAGTGGATCTACAATTGGAAGCACTCCATCGGATAACCCTCTTACCAAAGCATTCAATATGAGTGAGAGAACATTTGGATGCTTTGATATTGCTCGTACAGTTTACTCACATGGTTTGTCGTTCTCATAGAAAGGAATCCGTATTGGATTGAATCATACATTTATGCTTGTCACAATCTTGCGGGTTATGTGCCTCCTGGGGTTAGTTTAGTAGGCAATATAGGTTGCTTGAAGAAGAGAAAATCAATGTGCATAGATTGTTGGCGCCTATTTGAGCCATGTGGAATAAGAAGGGTGTGAGTATTGTGAGTGATGGGTGGATTGATTATCAAAGAAGAACACTCATTAATTTTATTGGTATCACAGATGGACAATCTATTTTCTTGAAAGTCGTTGATTGTTCCAGTGAGACGAAACATAAGACTTTTATTGCCACTCTATTGAAGAGTATTATTGAAAGCATTGGGAGTGAGAAAGTGGTTCAAGTTATCACGGATAATGCACCTAATTGTAAAGGTGCGGGGCAATTAATTGAAGGACAATTCCTGAATATTGTCTGGACGCCTTGTGTTGTTCACACACTCAATCTTGCATTGAAGAACATATGTGCACTGAAATGTGTTGAGAGTAATATGGTTACTTATGAGGCGTGTTCTTGGATCACGATAATGAGAGGTAATGCCATAATTATTAAGAATTTCATCATGAATCATTCTATGAGGTTGTCTATGTACAATGAATTTGTGCACTTGAAGTTGCTTTCGATTGCGGAGACACGGTTTGCTTCACTTATTGTGATGTTTAGGATATTCAAGCTTATTAAAACCGGCTTGCAAGCAATGGTGATTAGTGAAAAGTGGGTTTTGTACAAGGAAGATGATGCGGGAAAAGCTAAATATGTGAAGGAAAAGGTATTGAGTGATGACTTTTGGGAAGACAGATTATAGTTTTGCATTCATGGAGCCTACCTATAACATGATTAGACTTTATGATAAAGATAAATCATGTTTTCACTTGGTTTATGATATATGGGATACTATGATTGTAGAAGTCAAGAGAGAAATCTTCATTCATGAGAACAAGAATGATGATGAAACCTCTCCATTTTATGATGTGGTGCATTCCATACTTGTAGATCATTGGAACAAGAATAATACTCATCTTCATTGCCTAGCTCACTCTCTAAATCCAAGGTAACTATCGAATCATTAATTGTGTGAGATTTAGATAATTTCAATTTTAAAATTTCTCTTTAATCAATTATGTTAATTATTATGTAGGTATTACACTGAGCATTGACTTTAAGAAGATCCAATTGTGTCCCATCACATCGAGATCTAGAAGTGAAGAAGGAAAGAATCAAGTGTTTCAAGAAGTACTTTCTGGACTTGTCGAACCGACACAATATCACGTTGGAGTATGCAAGTTTTGTAGACAAGTCCGGAGACTTTAATGATTTTGATTCCATCCAAAATCGATATATTTTGGATCCTAAAGTTTGGTGGCTTACGCATGGCACTTCAACTCCAATGCTCCAAACTATAGCATTGAACCTCTTATTATATTGCAACCATCTTCATCATCATGTGTTGAAAGAAACTAGAGTATGTTCTCTTTTCATCCACAACATGAAGAGAAATAAGTTGTTGCCAAAATGAGTCAAAGGCTTGGTAGATGTTCATAAGAATCTTCGCTTGTTGGCAAGAAAGAACCCAAAATACTCTTCTCAATCTGAAACAATGTTGTGGGACATTACTGGAGATACACCCGATGCATTTGAAAATGTTGGGTTACTTGATGTGGCAACTCTCACACTTCATGAGTCTGAGTTAGAGTTGCGAATGCTTGAAGATGAAATTAGTTTTGGGGCTACTAATGAAGAGGAGGAATGAGTGTATTACATGTTAGATGATAGTTGTTTAAAAGATATGATGTTTATGTTTTTTTTTTTATATACGCAACGGCCAAAAGGAGTATATATACAAGGAACCAATAGTGTTCAAGAAGAGACTACTTTATGTTTATTATTAACTTTTGAGACATGTTAATCTATGATTTGGTTTGAATATTCATTAGAAATGAATCTATGTTTTGTTAATTTGTCGTATTATTATGTTAATAATTACTTGTTATGATTTGTTCATATAAATTGTTTATTTTCATGTATTGTCAATTAGTTATTTTTAATTGAAGAAATAGAAATACATATGATATAAAATACATATATAATATATATTTTGTTATTAAAAAAATCATGTGTCGGTGTTGTGTCGTGTCAGGATTTTTTTAAAATGATGAATCACGTGTCCGAATCGTGTCGCGTGTCGAAATCGGTGAGTCCTAGGAGTCCGCTAATCGAGTGACCCAAGCTCTGATAAAGTTCTCAATTTTTTTGTCAAGTGTTGTTAGTTTGTTTAGCCTTAAAAGTCTCAGAGATGATTTATCTCTATTAGACCATGATTTGAATTAATATATATTGAATTTATTTTTATATATAAAAAAAAACTATAAGTTGAACATAGGGTCAAATAAGCAAATTAAATTATGGGTAAAATATTTCTATAAGCCCTACACTTATTTTCATTTGAGAATTTGCTCATAATTAGGATTTTGTCTTCTTTCGAACCCTAAAATTGCATATTTTTTAGTCCAATTGACTTGGTACTACAGGTTTTAACTGACACGTAAGCCGCAACCGTCACGTCACCACTGCCACATTATATGTCGTTGCCACGTCAAATAAGAACCCTCAACATTGTGAAACGCCACGTTTTGTTTTCTACTTTTATTTTAAACGAACAAAACGACGCCGTTTTGATCATCTAAAACAAAAAAAAATGATTGAAACAACCATATAAACGACATTGTTCACAACTGGCACATGTTTGGCAAGTGTACCAAAATTGGCGAAGTACTAAAAGAAACATAATGTGCACCGAGTTGTCGAACCACAGAGACTACGATATGTGAGCTAAATAGGATTAATTACCTAGGTTTTAATAACCAAACTAACAACTAAAGTAAAAGAAATCATAATTGAGATGAGTGAATTATCAACTACGAATGTAAGACTAAATTGATTAAAAGATAGACAAATGTAAAATTCAACCGTGGAGAGATGATAGTGGAAGAAATGCTATAATGAATTAAGTGAGAATGTGGGATTGACAATACAATGTTGACAAACTGATATGCTAACCCTACTCAACTACTATACTAGAACCCCTATTTTCAAAGGTGATTACTAATTAAGCAAGCCAAAACCCAAATTTATGTCACATACAATTTGCAATTAACAAGTTTTTCATGAAGCACAAATAATTATGTCAAATAAGCTTCACAAGCATCAAATAATACAAGCAATAATCTAAGTCACTAATGCTCCATCCATAATCAATGCTCTCATTCCTAAAATGCAATTGATAGAAGAAATCATGTGCGTAAAGTGATCAAGTTCACACATAAGCATTAGAAATAAGCACTAGCAAGATAGCAACATGCAAACAAAACAAATCTAAACCCACAATCATAAACCCTAGGTCACTAACTTAGCCTCTTTGATTCCTTTACATTTCATTTAGGGGGATACTTTACTTTTTGTTTTTTTTTCACTTTCATTTTCTTTGCATTTCTATTTCTTTTCTTCTATCCCCCTTTCTTTCATTTTAATACTAGGAATCAAGGCAATTTGACTTTCTTTTACTCTTTCCCAACTATCCATTTTTCACATATTGACTCTCACAAGATAATGACATCTTAAGCTCAAGAGAACAATCAATGGTTCAAACCAACATGAGATGTAAAGAAAGAAATGTATATAAGCATGTAATATTTGGGTTTAAGAAAAAAAATGCTAAAGGCTCAAAACTGGACACTAGGGTTAAACATGCAAGGTATGCTCATTTTGACTCAAACGTAACAACAAAAGCCTAAATCATATCCAAAATTGTCATATTCTCTTTCCTATTTTGCCTCAAGGTTCAAATGTACCTAATTCTAAACTCAACATGTGACTCACGGACACAGATTCCAAAGACTCAAGATCATGCATTCAAAATACATTTTTTCAATTTTTAGCTCAAATATCACTCATTATGCATATTCACTCTCCCTCACCATTCTCTAACCACAAAGGCATCATTATTGTAAGCTAAGGGAGCATGCGATTTTTCACAAAACCAAACAAAAGCACATATTCAAACAAGCACAATTTCCAATGATAAAGAGCACATTAATGATTGAGCGCCTCAACCGAATCATAATCCGGGCTCTCCACCTCACTAACCAAGCAATCAATCATCACATTAAAGGCATAGCAAGATGTTTTCAATATCAAAAATTTAAAAATGTGGCCATTTTTAGCAAAACTAACAATTAAACGCGTCCTCCAAACTAAAACTTGACAGTGTCCCCAACGTCTCATTTTAGCCTAGAGGATACAAAAGAAATTAATCAAAAACTAAAAATGGTCAAAACAAATACTATCAAACTAAACTAAACTAGAAACTAAAACAAGAAAAGTAAAGTGTCACCTAAGTGAGCGGATGCGCTCACTAATCATCCTCACTCCATGTCCACAGGGTCATCGATCCCATCATCATCATCATCACTCCCGTCAATAAATAAACACACAAGCACACAAATATAAATCCATAAAAGGCAATAAACAACACACAACTTTGAGGAGGTGCTAAGCCTCAATCCACAATCCACAAATATTGAAATTTAACAATTATTCAAAACCTAAAACACTACCCAAATCTGAAATTAACACATGCAAGCTCTAAAAATCCCCCAAACTACTTCAATTTTAACTCAAAATTAGAACTTTTTACTTCAAATGAAGAGTTTGTTTAGTTCAAACATTCTAGTTCTTCCTTGAAGATTTTCTTGCACAACAATGGTGGAAGGGTGAGGACTGAGATCAAATTTGAGGGTTTATGAGAGGGTTTGGAGAGATTTTTTTTTATATATATATAGAGAGAGAGTTAGGGTTCATGGGTTGCTTAAAATGGCAAAAAAAGGTGGTTGTTGGCTTTATATGGGGTGGAATTTATGGCAAAATCGTGAAATTTTTTCCAAATTTGGTTCCCCAGATCGCACAGTCGCGACTGTGTAAGTTGTGTCACAGATTGCTCTCTAGATAAGTTCTGTAAACACACCACTTTGAGGAGGTGCTAAGCCTCAATCCACAATCCACAAATATTGAAATTTAACAATTATTCAAAACCTAAAACACTACCCAAACCTGAAATTAACACATGCAAGCTCTAAAAATCCCCCAAACTACTTCAATTTTAACTCAGAATTAGAACTTTTACTTCAAATGAAGAGTTCGTTTAGTTCAAACATTCTAGTTCTTCCTTGAAAATTTTCTTGCACAACAATGGTGGAAGGGTGAGGACTGAGATCAAATTTGGGGGTTTATGAGAGGGTTTGGAGAGATTTTTTTTTTATATATATAAAGAGAGAGTTAGGGTTCATGGGTTGCTTAAAATGGCAAAAAAAGGTGGTTGTTGGCTTTATATGGGGTGGAATTTAAGGCAAAATCGTGAAATTTTTTCCAAATTTGGTTCCCCAGATCGTACAGTCGCGACTATGTAAGTTGTGTCACAGATTGCTCTCTAGATAAGTTCTGTAAACCTACAGTTGCGACTGTGCGAAATGGTAACAGTCGCGACTCTACCCTTTGACTTACATTGACTACACCATAGTCACAATTTGTCACAGTGGCGACTTTGCCAAAATTTACTTATTGTATACCCACATTCGCACCTGTGACAATTTTCTGACAAATTTACAGTTGCAATTGTGCCTCTTTCCCAAATTTTCAAGAAGCAAATGTTGGGTATATTCCTTAGAGACCAATCATTCGTATGATTGTGATATGACACTTTGTAGTATCAGGTACATCTAACCATAGGCATTGTCAAATTTTTAGATACTATCTCTGTGATATGGATAGTACTCTTGATGATTGACCATAGGATAGTTCATCTATCCTTAAACATGTCCTTAGTTGAGTATCACCATGGTACGGTCAATGGTGATATGGTTTAGACTAGTGTACTATTGTTTGATGACAAAGCATTGTCATAAGACATTGGGATGTCACACAATAGTGTAGGTGTTGGTTAGTGAACCATTACACTGGACCGACCCACATGAGAGTCTTTTATAGTATACAACTTAGCTGTCATAAGCGACTCTCCTAGATATGTGGAGAAATGTGTTGATCCTTAGACTTGATATCACCACAAACATTCTGACATGATTAGTCATGTGCTTTTGATCCAGTCAAATGGCATCCATAACAGGATTGCTCATAACAGTTGGCGTTGAGTACACAACAAGTCATGAAGACATGTGGTGATTGATTAAGAAAAGATTTGTCCCTCTGGACCAGCGGAGGGATATCTATAGGCCCCTTAATGAGCATGTATTATAAGGAGCTGCACACAAATGATACGATGTATTGTCGCAATCATTTGTTATGATAACACGCTCGAGATCAAGAAATCATATGATCCGGACCATACGAGTATGATAGTGCATGGCGCGTGTTCGGATCAAGATATCAAGGACAAAAGGATCGTACATTTAGCAGCTACATTTCACAAGGATTTGACTAGTCATGTCAAGTTTCACAACCTGGGTAGCACTGATGGCTTGGGAGGGTCCGCTCAGTTTTTATGGCGTCTTTGACGTCATTGCCAATGTTGTGAGATCTCATAGGGTCATACCCATATGGGTGGTTGCATAAGAGAACCTTTTCAAATCTCTAGAAGGTTCAAAAAGAGTTTCCAAACATACACACACCAATAGAAACTCTCGAAACTGTTTCAAAAAAATGATGTTTTGGAAAAATGTGTGTAATGAGGTTGGACCGACTTGGTTAGACCAAGATAGCTATAAATGATCTTCAAATATGAATGGATCATTAGCCAATTCAATTGGACCATTCATTCTACCTATTTCATGTGGTTAATGAAACCGCATAGAATTACCAGTTTGGCTTAATTGCATTCCAGGGGCTGATTTGTGTTTGGGCTAATTGTTAATATGTATGGGGTTATGGATAAGTAGACCACACATTTATTAAGCCATGAAAGTCCAAATAAATTTCAAACAAATCAGCTCATATAATCTTTGAATGCTTTGTGTTTCCATGTGGTTAATTAGGATGACAGATTTTATGGAATTGATTTGAACAATTCAAATTGATTCTATCATCTAACTAATGATGGGAAACAACTAAATTATCATTCCATTGTTGAAAATCATGTGAGGCAATGAGAGAAAAAAAAACGTTTTTTGGGTTACTCTATCATTTTAGAGATGAACACCGAAGAAGATCATCTTCTAGATGTTCATGCGAAGGGTCCTCGAAACTTGGTAGCACAAGTACGAGAAGCTTGAGCTCGGGGTGAAGATTTAAAGAGACACGAGTCTTTCTGGCTATTGTTTGTGATCATTCAGGTTCATCCATCGATGTGTTTGTAAAACACAAAATTCGGGTTGATTGTTCTTGGATTGAAGTACGCGACCCGGGTGGACTCAAAGAGGACGAGTTGATGTCTTCAACATCAAGACGAACGCATGGATGATCATATCGATGTTTGAACATCAATGGCAGCAACCTCAATCAATGTAGCAACATGACAACAAGCCTCAGTAGTCAAAGGTATTCTCTAGACAACTAGCTAGGAAGTTCTAGGAGTGATCCGGGTTAAAGTAGTTCTATGGAAAAAAAATATTGTTATTCCACTTTACTTCCATAAAAAAACTCTTTAGTGTAACGTGTTTGAGAAACACACATAATCTGGGAACAACTTGTTCTCAAATTGAAGTGCGTGACTCGGGTAGACTCGTAGATGAAAGATTGATGTCTTCAACCACAAGACGAAAGCATGGATGATCATACCAATGTTTGAACATCATTGGCAGCAACTTCAATCAACGTAGCTGCATGAAAACAAGCATCAGTTGTCAAACATGTTCTCTAAACAACTAGCTAGGACGTTCTAGGAGTGATACGGGTTAAAGTAGTTCTATGGAAAAATTTTGTTTTTATTCCGCTTTATTTCCATAGAAAACTCTTCAGTGGTATCGATCAGAGCTAACTACTATGAATCCTAGTTGGTCATGTTTTGAATGCCATGATTTTAATTTGTTAAAATTAGATTCACATGAAAATTGATTGAAAACGGTTAGACCTTAAAAATCAGATTTTGCATGCTTGTTTGTTGCTCTGTGTTCTTTCTTGTAAGTCTCGATTCTAAGTCCTATCCTTCATGTATAAATGCATGTTTAGAAGCCGCTCAGTATTGATTTGGGGTTTGTACAAATTAATTGCATTTATTTCAAATTCCTAGCATACGATGTAGGATTGAAAATGTAATTTTCTATTTTGTAATTGTAATCGTACGGACTTTGCTCGCTACTTTTGGAGGCTTTAATGAGATGAAAAGTGGACTAGTAGCAGCCCGAAGAATTCAAGAAAATGCACATCAAGTGCACCACGTCTAAGAGGCAAAGGATTGTGCACTGATGTATTTTCGGAACCCATGCGTGCGCGAAACATCTTTTGAGAAAATTGTGCAGCGCGGGATTTTGAATCCAAATTTAGTTTATTTTGATTCCGTATTTAATTTTGGTTTGTGGGTATGTAAGGCCCATATACCTAAGCTTTCTTAACCCATAGGCCAAACTAATTTCTTTGGCTTCGGGAATTTAGAAAAGGGTTCGGACCAGATAATTATTTCATGCATGTTTATGAATGAATGTTTATATATTTATTTATGCATGTGATGTATGAAATAAAATTGGTTAAGCACGTAAACTTGACATAAGATGTATGTTCCTAAAAAATAACAAGATTAGCTAAATATTTTAGGAATTGTGATTAAGTTGATGAGACCAATCAAAATAACAAATCCCTCGAATCAATATCAAAATGCTAGACATTCAAAGATTGTGTTTCCATGTGGTTAGAATGAGAGATTTTTCTGAATTGATTTAATAAATTCAAATTGATTCTCTCTCATCTAACTAATGATGGGAAGCAACTAAACTCTCATTCCATAGCTGAAAACCAGTGAGACAATGAGAGAAAAAATGTTTTTGGGGTTGCTCCATCATTGTAGAGATGAACAGAATAGAAAATCATCTTCTACGTGCTCATGCGAAGGGTCCTCGGAACTTGTAGCACAAGGACGTTGAGTTTAAGCTTGAGGTGGATACCTAAGGAGACACGAGTCTTTTTGGCTGGTGTTTGTGATCATTCAAGTTCATCCATCGATGTGTTTGTGAAACACAAAATCCAGACAGCTTGTTCTTGGACTGAAATATGTGACCTGGGTGGACTCAAAGATGGGGAGTTGATGTCTTCAACCTCAAGACAAAGGCATGGATAGTCATACCAATGTTTGAAAATCAATGGCAGCAACCTCAGTCAACGTATCAGCATGACAACAAGCATCTGTTGTCAAATGTATTAGTTAGGTTTTTCTAGGAGTGATCTAGGTTGAGGTAGTTCGATAGAAATTTTTTTGTTGTTATTTTGCTTTACTTCCATAGACAACCGTGCAGTGCAACGTGTTTGAGAAACATACACAATTTGGGAAAAACTAGTTCTCGGATTGAAGTACGTGACCTGGGTGGACTCGTACATGGAAGATTGATGTCTTCAATCACAAGACGAAAGCGTGGATGATCATACCGATATTTGAACATCATTGGCAGCAACTTCAATCAATGTAGCTGCATGACAAGAAGCCTTCGTTGTCAAATGTGTTCTCTAAACAACTAGATAGGTCGTTCAAGGAATGATCAATGTTAAGGTAGTTCTATCATAAAAAAAAAATTATTTTTATTCCGCTTTACTTCCATAGAAAACCCTTAAGTGGTATCAAAGCTAACCTCTATGAATCCTAGTTGGTCATGTTTTGAATGTCATGATTTTAATTTGTTAAAATCATATTCACATGAAAATTGATTAAAAACGGTTAGACTTTAAAAATCAGGTTCTGCATGCATGTTTGTTTCTCTGTGTTCTTGCTTGTAAGTCTGAATTCTAAGCCCTACCCTTCATGTCTGAATGCACGTTTGGAAGTCGATTTGTCCAGGTATTAATTTGGGGTTTGTACAAATTAATTGCATTTATTTCAAATTCATAGCATACGACGTTGTAGGATTGAAAATGTAATTTTCTATTTTGTACTTGTAATGAGACGGACTTTACTCGCTGCATTAGGAGGCTTTCATGAGATGAAAAGTGGACTAATAACAGCCCCAAGAACATAAGAAAATGTCCAATAAGTGCACCAAATCTAAGAGGCAAAGGATAGTGCACGAATGCATTTTCGCCACCCACGTGCACGCGAAACAGCTTTTGAGAAAATTTTGCATCGTTGGTTTTTGATTTATGATTTAATTTATTTTAAATCCGGAATTAATTTTTGTTTGTGAGTATGTAAGGCCCATAAACCTAAGTTTGTTTAATCCATAGGCCTAACCAATTCCCTACGCTCCAAGATTTAGAAAAGGGCTTGGATTGGATATTCATTTCATGTACATTTATGAATGGATGAAGAAGCAAATTCATGCACATTTTCACTCAAAAACCATTGAGTTTGGTTTCGGTTGTGTGATCAAGAAGATGGTTTTTGGTGTATGAAGATTAATTTTTTTGGTGAGGATCAAAGTGTTTAGTCAATTTCGTGTTTGAAGTGCACTGTCGTGATTGATTTGGGTTCCATTGTGAAGCTCGATTTCACCTTCATTATTTGTTAGAAAGGTAAAATAAAGTGTGTTTCTTAAAAACCCCATTAAAACATATATGAACTTCCTAAGTTGCTTTTATTTCATTATCTAGGTTGTTTGCATTCTTAAATTTAAGAAAATTTGAAACTTGTTGTTGTGTTAAATCTGTGTTGAGTTAGGTCTATTGTTGGGTTTTCAATTTGTGACTAAAAATTTGATTTTCAAGTAAGGTGAAGTGTAAATATGATGATGGTAGTTGAAAATGTACTGACTGTTCTGTTTTGAAATTATGATTGGTGATGAAGTTGTGAATTATTGTGATTTAGGGTTTGGAGTATATGTTGTTTGGTAGAGTCAATATTCTTGTGAATTGCAATGGGGAGTTTTTGGAAAATGAGAGAACAAAATCTACATTGGCGGGAAAATGAAGTATATGAATGATGTTGACTTAAACTACTTGTTGTACTTCGAGCTTCCATCAATATTTGAAGCCGAGTACAAGAGATGTAACTTGAGATTCTTTGGTGAGTATAATAAGTAGTGATGTAGAGATCGTTGAGATGAGCAAAGCTTACTCGGGTACTACAAGGGATGTGCCCGAGGAAGAACAACAACATATGATCCAAGATTTGATCAAGCCGCTGGAGATAGTGAAATGATATAAGAAAATGAGGATTAACCTAGGGCAAGGGAAGAGGATTGTTAACAAGGGGTAAAGGGTAAAGAGGTTAACGCCGAGCTAGCTGACAGGTTAACTTTAAGCCAGCCAAACAACTAGTGTGACATGACATTTGGATGGAAATCTTTCTACTCCAAGGGTGGTTCTGTCTCAAGAAAATAGGGCTACTTATGAAGCATTGGTTCAAGGGATCACAATCGGTCAACCGATGAGGTCTTAATGAGATTCAAACAAGGTTCACTCAACATTGGATGGACACACTTTTTGGATTAAAGAAGTATCGTCGCTGAAACTTGGTGTTTTGGTAGTTTCCAAACTGAAATTTTTAAGAAAAAAGTTTCCAGAGGTCCCTGAAGTATCTCATTTGTTCCACTGGGGTCCTCAAACTATGACTTGTTCCGTTGGGGTTATAGTTGGCTTAATTTTGTTCTCGCGAAGGACATTCCGTCAAATCTCTTAACGGGACCGTTAAGTGAGATGACGTGGCGCTGACGTGGAGCTTAATTTAATATTTAATATTTGTTATTTTCTTATGTGTTGCTAATGTGACATTTTGAATTAATATTAAATTAATTTAAAATTATAAACAACACGTGTCGCGTTTTAATTGGATCAAAATTAATTAAATGATACAAAATGACCTATATACCCTCCATACTTTTTATTTGTTTCACATATACCATCTTCTTCACAACAACACTCAACAATCAACACCTCTCCTTGCTTGCAGCCATGGCTGCCGGTTGTTGGCCCTGTGCTCCGTATAGAAACTCTTCAACAAAAAATGAAATTTCTTAGTGAGAGATAGTAGAGATAGAAAATTCACTCATGGTCATGAGAGTTGGTCTAGAATATAAATCAAGAAGAGAGTAGTGAGGATTTGGCCTAGAAATCATACACCAAATTTTTTTGTTCAAACTACTTAGATTTGCATGGGTTGGTTTGAATTTTGAAACATTCATAAAAAATAAAAGGAAACAAAAATTAATAACCAACAACAACAACAAAAACCCACACAAAAAGATTCAATTTTTTTCCCAGTTTTGGAATTTAAATGCATTATTCTGGTTACCCAAATTTTTTAATCTTTAATTATTTTTTTTCTCTTCCCCTTCTTATAGGTTTATCTATCAGACAAGCAAAACTGAGTTTAAGAAAAATCCAAAACTTTTCAGATACTTTTTCCTCTACACACTGGCTGTCAAAATTATAGCTGAAAAATTGGGGTTGTTCTTGCTACCAATCTTATCTCCTTAACCAGCGAGATTTTGGGTAATTTTTTCATTTTTAACCAGCAACCGGCAGCCATGGCTGCTAGCAAGGAGAGG
Organism: Pelargonium cotyledonis; assembly: GCA_036897625.1. Lineage (NCBI taxonomy): Eukaryota > Viridiplantae > Streptophyta > Magnoliopsida > Geraniales > Geraniaceae > Pelargonium > Pelargonium cotyledonis. The sequence continues at coordinate 6 of JAYMTA010002841.1, read as the reverse complement.
TGCTGA
>JAYMTA010002840.1:0-15572 GCA_036897625.1 Pelargonium cotyledonis | reverse complement strand
GATCTGCAAATTGACGGCAAAACCCACCACACTTCACCTTCGCCGAGCTTGAGCCGTGCTTCACCTTCACCATGTCTCCGCCTTTGACGCCTACCGACTACCACCGTCGAGGTCAGATCTGCGTCGTTGGAGCCCGGATCCACCTACCTCGATGAAATCGAGCTCCGGCGTGGTCTCGATGAAGACGAGTTTCGAGACCCTCGTGCAAATCTATTGCGGTGGTTCGAATCTATTCCGACTCCGAGGAGATCTACGGCTCAGAGAGCTCCGGCGAACTCCGGCGAGATCTACGACTCAGAGATACGTTGCGGTGGTGCGAGTCTGTCTCGGTCGTCTTCTTATTCTTCTCATACAGCAATGGCGTTAGAGCCTTAAAGAAATTTCTAGGAGTATGCTTCTTGGTTTTGTTTGTGTTACATCCTTAGTGTTGGGTTAGTTCTTAAATCTGATTTTTATTGATTTTGTGTATATTTTTGGATTTGTGAGTACATTTTTTGTTATTTTTGATTTAGTTTTTGGAAATGTAAGTAGAATTTTAAAGAAAGTTGAGATTATTCTGGAAATTTTTGTTTTTATAACTGTCAAATTGTCAAAAAAATTCTGAAAAATTTAGATATTGAAGAACTGTTATCAAGAGAGAGGGAGAGAGAAAGTGGGAAGACAAATTCTCAAAAAAAAGTGGGAAGACAGATCAGCAGCCGCGTGGATGCCACGTCATCTTTGAGAGTGTTCAACTTTTGCCATGTGGATGCCACGTCATCTTTGAGAGTGTTCAACTTTTGCTATGTGGATGCCACGTATGCCAATTATTCAGCTCAACGTGCCACATCAGTAGTTAACGGTGAAATTGACGGAATTTGACGGTGGATACCAAATTGGGTATGAAATAATAGTCTGAGTACTCAATTGGGCACAATAAATGTTTGGATACCAAATTGAGTATCCGGCCAAAGTTTAGGTACCAAAAAAACCTTTATCCTTAATTTTTTTTATAATTTTGTGAGCAAACAACAAGCAAATATCGACATAGATTATTCACGTATAATTTGCTCGCAATTAGCAAGCAATTGGCAAGCAAAGAAGTACTTGCTTATTTGATCGCAAATAGCGAGCAAAGTTTGCTCGCAAAATTGATCGCTAATTGCGAGCAAATAGTGAGCAAAATAAAAACTCGCTTATTGCTTGCTAGTTTGCTTGCTAATTACGAGCAAATAACTGCTCACAATTTGCGAGAAAACTATTTGCTCGGTAATTGCTCGCAATTTGCGGTCATGTGTTTTGCAAGCAAACCTTTGCTTGCAAACAAATTTTGCTCGCTAATCTGACAGTTTTTTGTAGTGAAGGGTGATCGACTTCGAACCCTCATCAAATGGAAGCCAAGCATAGTATTCCTGCAGGAAAGTAAGCTACAATTAATATCCACTTTCTCGGGTAACAATTTATGGGATCTCCCATCTTTAAAGTTTCTATATTCGCCCTCTTTGGGTCGCTCAGGTGGAATTATATCTTTGTGAGATTCGACTTCTATTTCATTGTGCTCTTCCATTGTTGAACCAAATTTTATCCCTTTGATCAGGTTTTGTTTTGCTTTCAATTGCCAGTGCATGTTAAATAATGTTTACACACCATGTTCAAATTCGGATAAACTTACTCTTTGGTCTCAAATACACTTAGTTGTTGCATAATTTGATTACTCATGCCTGATCGCAGACGAGCTATCCATCCGAACGTTCAAGTGGCATTGCTTCCTCGTTCTCATTGTATGCGTTTAATAATTTTATTGATCAATGTGGGTTTATTGACCTGCCTTTTCGAGGGAGGTTATTTATTTGGTATCGGCCAATTTCGATTGCTAGCAGGATTGATCGAGTTATGATTTCGGCACATGGCCTCTTTCTATTGAAAATCTTATTTAATCAGGGACTTCGAGAGGCTGTTCGGACATATTTGGTTGACATGTAATGCCCTTGTATTTAGGCACGAGTATCTGAGTGTGGAGGATACAGTTACTCGAATCAAAAGTTTTGGCTTTCCAACTGGTTCATGCTTGGTTCCTTCTTTATGTATTTCGGTTTCATTATTAGTTTAAGGTTATGATCCTGTTTCTTGTTTAGTTTGATAGGATTCATAGCTTATTTAGTCCTTTTTCGGAGCTTTTCTTTGTACTTTTATTAAGACTTTCAAGTTTATAAATAAAGATATCAATTATTTATAATAAAAAAAAAGACATTGAAAATATGAAATGCAATACTTCGTAACTTTTTAATTCGCACTAATTGTAGCAAGGAAATTTTTAAATTTTGCAAACAGAATTATAATTTTAATTTAGAAGGTTCTCATACTCATAGCCATAGGGTGTTAACCAAAATTAAAAAATTGTATTGGATGGCTAATTTGGCTATAACCCTATTTAATACAGGTCTTTGTGTACGTTGTTGCTTCCCAAATTCGCAAGTGGACAGATTCATCACAGTTACCGTTTGAATTCAAATTCAAAAATCAGCATAATACAAACACAAACACACACCTGACTCTAATCTGACAGACTGTGACTTTCCGGACCAACGACCAACGGAACGAGCCCATTCAAAAAAAGCGCACGCACAAAACCATAAAACGACGTCGCAGAGGCTGTAGCCTTCAAATTCAAAAAAACATGGAAGGAGCCAAGTGGGCCCCACATCCCGCGACGCTCCTAACGAATACCGAGCCGAACCAACGGCCAGGATCTGCCGGAAATTCAAAATCATCCGATTCCCTGCCTAAAATAAACCAATTAAATAAAGGAAAAAAAATCATTATTTAATGAGTCACACAATATCTCTACTTTTTGTGTCTTCTCTGCGAAAACCTCCAAATTTTCAAGAACTCTACAAAAAGGCTTTCTCCTTCTCTGTTCTTCGCTGAAACGACCAACCAAATCACACAGAGAGAGCGATCTGTGAATTGGGTTTTGGTTTTGGTTTAAGATGTCGACGACCCAGAACCGCCGTTCGTCGTTCTCGTCGTCCACCTCCTCGTCTCTGGCGAAGCGGCACGCTTCGGAGAATGTGGCCGCCGGCAAGATCGCGGCCGTTCCGCCGGCGCATTTGGCCAAGAAGAGAGCGCCTCTGGGGAACATCACCAACCAGAGGAATTTGTCTCACACTTCTGCCAAACCCTCGCTCTCCGCTTCTTCCTTGGTGGGTACTTTGTATTTTGACAATTATTTTGTTCAATTGCCCAATTCGAGTCAGTTTATGTGTTGGTTCTTGAAAATGTCCGTGGGTTTTTTGAGTGTTCTCTTTAGTTTTCTTCAAATTTCACTGAAAAAGAAAATTAGGTTTTGGACCTTTCCTTCTATCAGTTTCCTTAGAGGATGGTAGGTTTAATTTTGAAATACTCCTTCAGTTTCCTGGTAAAGATACGTTTTTTGCACCACATTCTTGATTTTGGAATATGGGTCCTTTGTGTGATTTAACACAAGTGACTGCTTCGGTTCTTCGTTTCAAAATAAACCCATAAACATTGTTTCTTTACTTTATATTGGTGTTGTGGATGTACTTGTAGTTGAAGGAATGGTTGATCAAATATTTTTGGAATTTGTTAGTTACTAAATTTCATATTTACAGGTACCATGTTCAAACAAAGTTGTCAAAACTAAGAAGGGACCTCCTCCTGCTATCACTGGTACTACAGGCCTCTTGGCAAATGTGAAATCAAGTGTAGCTGTTCCTTGTAAGGCTAATACATCTGTCCCGAGATGTGATGAGACTGTCACCAGATTTGCTACTCTTCCTGCACCCTGCATTATGGATGTCTCTCCAAGTAGATCAGATGGAGACTCGGTTTCTATGGATGAGACGATGTCTACTTGTGATTCGTTCAAGAGTCCTCAAGTGGAATACATTGACAGGAATGATGTCCCTGCTGTTGATTCTATTGAGAGGAAAACATTCAGCAATCTCTACATTTCAGATCATGCAGAAACAGCAGGTTCTAATTGAAACTTTTATCCCTCCTGCTTTTGTTGTTTGAGTTTCTTTTGCACAGACAGTTTTAGATCATCACTGAAATTAAGATACATTCTCTGATACACGGTATAATTCCTTGCAGGAGATATTTGTAATCGAGATATGCTCACAGCTATGGAAATGGACGATAAAGTGGCTAATCTTTATACCAATTACATGGATCCACAGCTTTGTGCAACAATTGCCTGCGACATTTACAAGCATTTGCGCGCATCTGAGGTCGAACATCTTTTTCAGTATATTTTATTGATCTTATAATTAAATAGTGATATTCTCAACCATGCATTGTAATTGTTATATTATCCTCAATACCTTATTTCAAATTTCAAACTTAAAGTAAAAAAGTGAACATTTAGTATTCACTCTGAAGGGCATATGCTTATGTTACTTTGTCTTCGATTTTTTGGGTTTATAGGTAAAGAAGAGGCCTTCCACAGACTTCAGGTATAAAATTCAGAAAGACATAAATGCAAGCATGCGCGCAATACTTGTTGACTGGCTTGTAGAGGTAAATTATACTATATAATAATTCAGGGTCATGAATTGTTGTAGTTCATTACCTATAATTGCTTGTAAGTGACTGGCTTGTAGAAGAAGATTTGCATTTGGTTCCTTATTTGGAACTGGATTTGCATTTGGTTCCTTATTTGGAACTGGATTTGCATTTGGTTCCTTGTGGTAAGATATACGTGACAATAGTTGGTTTACTGTTGCAGTTTATGATTGTGTTAAGTAGTTTGGTTTCCTGAATGGAATAATAGCCTTTCAATTAAATGTTATTTGAAGGGAAGGGATTTGCGGTTAGGGAGCATTTACTTTCTTTGCAGAGACATTAAATTATTCAGGTAATTATTTTGCAGTTTAGTTGAACAAACAATTTAAGGGGTATTTTTATTATCTGAATGCAGAGTGTATTTTAGTTTTTGGGGTATATAAAAAGAGGTGAATCAACAAAGCTATTTTTGTTGAATAGAGATCCTGACTCAATTAGTTGAGTCACTAATTTTTCCTCAAGTCTCATTACTTACTGTGATATAAATTTATTCACAACTTTATTAAAGGTCAAGAGTCAATCAACATGAAGAGCATGATTAAATGGGCAGAGGCAACAATAAGATTGTCCAGGACAACAAAGTAAGTAAAAGACGTTTTTGATGTGTTTTCATATGCATTTGCTGAATTATTCTTGAAGAACTTTCCATGTAAAAACAATTTATGTTATACTTGGATATTTTATGTTCAGTTGTTTAAAATTTCTTTTACATAATATTCCACTGCAAGATTTTGACTTTGATATTTGGATAATATTTATTTGAGTATCATTCTTTATGGATGTATTTTAAGTGGCTGTTTTGAATTATCAAATTTAGAGGCACATGCTTGATTTGACAACCAAGTACCTAAAAATTGAAAGAAAATATAGCTTGTAAAGAATTGTTGTTTTGTAAGGTATGCTAGTAAGTAAAACAAAGTCTGGAAATAACAGTTCTAGGTAATATATGTGTATTTGTGTGGCATTCTTAAAGGGTGCTTGGGCGCTGGAAAGATAGTAGCATAGATTGTAAAAACCTTTAATTTTAATTGGATGCACGCTTGTATTCATGTGTAACTCGAAATATAATTGCTTTTTATTTGTTTTGTAGATCGGGTTTCAAGATTCAGATATTGAAATTTGTTGGGAATCTTTTTTCAATTAACATTCTTAAATAAATAAATAAATATTTTTCATCAAATGTCATCTTGTTTGTTCCTAGTTAGGTATAATAACAGTAGTGAATTGAGAGTACATGAATTGCATTTTATGTTTGTACAAGTGATAATTAAGAGTACTTAAATGAAGATGTACTTTTAAGACTATAACTACTATTAATTCTTTGTGTACGTATTTGATTTGGACTTATTGGTGTTTTGAAATGGCGTAGGCAATGATATTTTATGACGAAGACATGTATGAAGAAATGTTTTGTTTTGCTCATGTATTATCTATAGGCTTACATATATATGTATTATCTATATGTGTATTGTTACAAATCTCAAGCTCTTGAGGTTTTGTAAAGAAAGAAACCAAATGAGGAAAGGAGGCACTGAAAAATATGTAGACATTCCTCAAGTTCAGTTTCAAGGTGAGTTAGTTAATTGTGGCTTTCTTTGTTGTCATGAAATACTTCTGCGTCTTTGCATTCCTGCTCAAGTTATTTCTTTGATTTCCATTTGAAGAAGATATCTTTTGGAAATCAAAAGTGAACTTTATTATATTGTAAATGTAATGTTTAATTTTGCTAATTTGGAATTGTAATGGATATGATGTGTTTTTTGCTAATTGGCATCACCAAGTGAATAAGTGATGTATGAGTAAGCTATCTGCATTTCTCTTTACTTTTTCTTGAGATGGTACGTATTTATGTATTTGGAGTATAAATAACACTGAAAAATGCATAAACATGATGAACTTCCATTGTGCGCATTAATTACGTACTGCTGGAAACGTAATGGAATATCTTGATGTTTACATATGGTTGGTTGTTGTATATGTGATCATCGTTGTTTAAATATTGCTTGGTTGGTTTGATTTTTGAGTGATTTTTCTACGTTGTTCAATTGTCATTTTCTTCTTGTATAGTTGTTTAAGATTTTGAGATTTAATGTGATGAGCTTGTGCAGATTTTTCTAGTGTTGGATATGAATAAATTTGAGTGTCCCGTATCTATCTTGTTTTTGTACTAGAACTCAGCATAACTCTATTCTCTTTTTCAGGTTAGATCAACAATACAGATTCTAAGTAGAGCTAAAGATTTGTTTCGTCATTCGAGAGTTCTCCAAAAATGTTATAGTATATTAGTTTAGTGGGAATTTTATTTTCTCTAGTGCTTCGGGTTACCATGTTTTCTCATTGTATTCCTTATGTAGTTCAATTCATTGGAACATAGTTTTTCTATTTGAGACGTTTTAATATGCATTTGTAGAGCCCATACTAGGGGTATTGTGTATTGAAAAATACTTTTAGCTGTAATCAATATTAAATTTAGAACCATGAATATTTTTATTTAAATATGAAATTTAGATATTGGCAACAACAAATGATAATAGACATCTACTTTTGATTTGTTGTCTTTTGTTTAAGCTTTCATTTACTGTATGTTAGTATATCAAAGTTTGTGATGCAATTTATGTATCACCTACAATGACATTCTGATGCTAATCATATTTCCTACATCCATTTAACATTGTTGAAATGTTGCAAACATTATTCCGCAACATTTATTACTTGTTGCGAATGTTGTAATTTCAAATCCCATTTTAGTTTGCATCATCTAATAATAGTCACGTGTTTAATTAAACATGTTTCAAGAAACATTGATCAACAATAAATAAATGTTGATAAATGTGAAAAAAATGATCCAAATAATAGCTTGCAACAACTAAAATTTGTTGCAAATTCAAATTAAATGGCGAGACAAATCATACTCAACATCAATTTTATGTTACTAGCATTAAAATAAATGTTGTCGATTACTTTAGCAGCATCTATTGTATGACACAAAATATTACAAATGTATGTTTCCTTTTCATTACCATGTCAACAAAGATATTTGTATTGCAAATATAGTGAATGTATGTTACCAAATATTGTTTTGGTAACATTAAGTTTACTGATGTAAATTGTTTCTTAAAATGATGTCAAATGTCTTTGGTTACATAGCCTAATATAACACCGTCAAAAATGTTACGAAAACTATTGGCAACGTTTTTTGACGTATTCATAACATTTCTAGGTGGTCGCGAAAGGGGGTCAAATCTGGTAGTGCAAATTTTGCATCAGATTTGAATTTATGTTTTTGAATTTATAGATATAAATTTGAATCAGTCGTGAATTTAATTAACATATACATATATACACACACACACATATATGCATTCAAAATCAGTTGTGACGATTCTAATTTCGCATAAGATTTGAATTTATGTTTTCGAATTCAGATTTATAAACATAAATTCAAATCCGATCCGAAAGAAGTTTAAATTAAATGGAATAAAATTTTAAATTTAATTATGAATTTAATTAACATATATATAACTATATATACCGGATCGTGTTTGTGTCGAATTTCGAGTGCCCGCGAGATCGAATTTCGAGTGCCCACAAGTTCGAATTTATGTTGCAGCTATATAGTTTATATCATAAATAAAAGTTAGCGGGCGGCCCGCGGCCGATATGAGCCTTTTAATTCTGATCCATTTAAGCTCGCAACCCGCTTCAACAAGTCTACACATAAGCAATTTTAGTTATTTTAATCACGAATAATGATTTTTTATATAAAAAAATGTAGAGCTTATCAATTTTTAAATAACAAGTAAGTTTTTTTTTGGTATAATTATTTAGATAATGTAAAAGTGCGAATAATTTAATCGATTTAATTTTTAACATTTTAATCGATTGAATTTTTAACAATTTATTATTTTTGTTAACTAAATAATAACACTGGGAAAAAATGATTCTCATTCCCACACTCTAATTTTCCAAACAACATTACATAAAAATGGCAATGGCAATAGAAGAAATGGCAATGGAAATGAGAATCATTCTCATTGTTATCAAAATTCTAATCCAAACACAACCTAAATGGAAAAAGCAAAGACCCTACCTCCAACTACCAAGCAACAAATATTTATTGCAAAATGGAACACTATCTCCTAAATGCAGGTGAAATAGGCGGCTAGGATAAGATATAGGAAATGATGAACATGCATTTGCAAATGACAAAAAAGATTTCAGTTTAGAGAAAAAAGATACAATGAGTTTTTGATGAATACCAACTTAAATGTTTACTCTACAATATTTGACCAATAGTATGTAATTGAAAAAAGGACAAAGGAACTCAGACATTGACGGAGATTTCGTAAACTTGTTGTAATCTCAAATTGATATGTTGTTTCACTAAACTTAAAAATATACCTATCAAATTATTACCAGGCTCCATCATAATATATGGCTAAACAACAAATCCAAAATTATGGATTTATTCTACTGCAAATTGCAGAGTTAAGTACACCAAAAAAAACATCTTTCAAAAAAAAAGTACACCAAAAAAACAAAAACAAATATAAATATAAATAAATTATATTTCAGACTTTTGTGGTTGCAATCTGAAAGTAAAGTAAATCGAAAAAATTATCAGCTTTCACATATTTGTTTCTGAAACAATGGAAACAAGAAATAATTGCTACAAAGGATAATTACAATTGATTATATTATACTTAGATATCGTTTGGTACTCCGATTCTACAAGGAAAAGTGACAAAGTCAATGGAAAAGTTCGTTTTCACATGTTTAGGTAAATTTGGTCATATGAAAGAGAACGTAAAATATAAATTCTTAGAACCCAAAATCTTTCATAAACCAGGAAAATAGAACATCATCTAATAGGTTGTATTCTTGATTCATGCCAACTTTCTAGATATAAAGATTCTTGAGTGACAATTATGCCCCTATTTTCTTACACACATATATGTAATTCATGTCAATTAGAAAATAATATTTTTCATATATTAAAATCAATGTATATATAAAAATCACTTTTAAGTATCTTGAAAGTATAATTATAATTTGTATTAAAAAATATTAAATATAGTTATATCTCAAAATTAAAATCAAATAAACCACCGAACAATATTATTAGTGTAGCAACTACATAATTTAAATTTGTAACAATATATCGTGTAAGCATCATTGAGGTCATATTGAAAAAATATTTATTTTATACCTAAATGAATATTAATATATATTTAAATTTACACTTTTGGATAAAAATAAATTTAACTTATTCAAAACTTATAATTTTTTCATGACAATATGAGTAGCAACATAACAATTAACAAGGGTATACGTTTAATTTTTCGTGTAATTCCAAAGTTTAGGTTTTTCATTTATTTATTCCAAACGCAATACTTTAATTTCATTTTAATTATCTAAACAAACAATGTATTATTCACTTTCCTGAAATCTACATTTCTGTAATATGCATTTTTCATGGTATTTGTGATTTCTCATTCCAAACGATACTTTAATGCTAAAAATACTTTACTAAAATTTATTATTTTTTTGTTGTTATTATTTTTGGATACCATCACAATTTATCACTCATTATGTCAATTAATTTTGACGGAATTTGATTATCTATCATCTTGTGCATTGCATATGACTTCAAAAAAAAAAAATATATTAGTTTTACCCTTCTTCCCCATAATTAGTTAAAGAACAACTTCAAAATTTCTCTGAAAATTTCAAAGTGTCGCCCAAACTTTAGCCAAAAAATTATAGTTTTGCCATTAATCAAAGTTCCTATGTTCTTAATTGAAGTATATATTATATTTTTGTGCTCTCAATACGAATTTACATATTGTTATGATAAAGTTGACAAATCTTCTAAGTCAATCAATCCAAACTTTATAACTATAACGAAATCCATAAAAATAAGATTGAAAACATTAAGGTCACCTATTCTCTACCTGTTCTTAAAGGAAATATGTGGCATATGGACTTGGTGCTGCGACATTGGTCGTGTGCCTTTTCATTGTTTTTGTGGCTTTCGGGGTTCCCTCTTGTGCTAAATCATCTTGAGAACGTTCGGCAACTTCAGCCGAGTGAAATAAATGTCTTGGGGCATTTACTTTTTTGGGTTTGGTTGCTCGAGTGACATTTGATCGTAACATGTCGCTATGTCATTTTTCTGATATCATCAAAGGTAATGTGAGCTCGACCGAAAAATGTGACCAATATATTGTCCCTTTCCCCTAATGAACAACATCATTAACACCATCATGGACCCAGGGGTAAATACAATGTTAATTTCATAAGATTATCACAAATAAATTAGGTCATTATCAGTGAATAGTTTGTTGGGAAAAAGAACACAAGATACCTTAATGTAAATAACTAAGCTCATTATATAATATTCCTGCAATGGAAATGTTATGCTTTTTCGCATTGCATTATTCATGAATAATAAGGCCTATTTATAGGTTTAAAAGTAACATAAACAAGCTAAAACTCTCAACTAAACAACCACAATATATGCTATTATTCACTTACTAATCCACTTTCTTAATTGACTAAATATGGTCTAATACTAACAAAACATTATCAGAAACTAACAAATTCTATCTAAAACAAAAGAGTAAGCCATGAAACTTTTAATCAATCTTCAACACTCACTTTTGATGAAAAGTTGCATACACCAAGTGTTGATATGATGTAGACATATTTAGTAAAGAGCCTTTGTAAAGATGTCTGTCATATGTTCTTTTGTGCTTCAAAACTTCAATGACATCAACCCATCTGCCACCAACTTTCTGGAAACGAATGTCAATATGTTTTGTCTTTCCATGCAAGATCGAATTTTTCACAACTGCAATGGCCGAAAGATTCTCACAAAATACCTTAGATACCTCAGTTTACTCTTGATTCATATCAATAACCAATCTTCATAGTCAAACACCTTAACATGTTGATGATGCAGCTACCACATACTCCGCCTCTGATATCGAAAGAGTAGTAACAATTTGCTTCTTCGAGCTTCATGTAATTGCCACGAACTAGGTTGCAAACATTGCCTGAAGTGTTTTTTCTATCAACTAAAGATCATGTCAATCACTATTAGTAAACCCAACTAATTTAAAGTTGAAAACATGAGCGTACCAAATACCATGATCCATCTTTCAACAACATAATGTATAATTCTTTTTGCAGCTCCAAGATAATGTTTTGAAGGACTACTCATAAATCTCGAGATAACATATATTGAGAATGGGATGTCAGAACGAGTATAAGCCAAACAATTAAGCCTCCAACTAAGCTTTTAAACTTTCTTGCATAAGTTATTTCAGTACCATCTTCAACTTGTAACTTTTCATTTGCATTCATGTGTGTAATTGTTGTTTTGCAATTCGGCATGTTGAAACGTTTGAGTTTGTCTTTCACATATTTCCTATGTGAAACAAACTCACAATTTTCTCCTTGATTAATCTCTAACCCAAGAAAATAATGCAACAAACCTAAATCGGTCATCTCAAACATATTCATCATACCTTTCTTAAAATCATCAATAAGAGAGTGAGATGAGCCCATATAAATAATGTCATTGATCTATGTAAAGGCAAACCAGTAACAATTCATATTTACCTTCATTCTTCACATACAAAGTATGCTCAATCTCACCTCTTTTGAACCCATGTTGCAGGAAAGAATGGTCGATCTTGTTGTACCATGCCCGCGGAGCCTGCTTCAACCCGTACAATGTCATATTCAGCTTATAATACTCCTCCTCTTCACTACCACTGAGGAACACTTTAGCTTGAACAAAATAGACATCTTCTTCTAATTCTCCATTCAAATTGGTATATTGGTCACATAAAATTGGTATACTAGTCACTTTAATGGTGCAACCAAAGCAACAAACGTTCTCACAGTTTCAAACCTTGCAAAAGGGGAAAATATTTCTTCAAAATCAACTCATTGCATATGAGAATACCCTTTTACCACAATTTGTGCCTTATACTTTTGAACTCTCTCAGTTGCATGATACTTTGTCTTGAAAATTCATTTTAAGACAATAGCTTGTTTTACTTTAGATATTTATGCCAGCTCCCATGTTCCATTTTTTTTTTCGAAAAGTTCATCTCGATTGCATTTCGCCATATCTTTGCTTTATCAACTTCAGTATAAATTAAAGAATTTAAAACTAGAAGAGCAAAAGAACAAGATTCATAAATTTTAGTCAGGGACCTGAATTTTCTTGGAGGAGTTTCATATGAAGAAGATGAGTTGTTGCCACTTGAGTCTTAGCTTGGTGAGAGCTTGTTGTACTACAACCACTATGTGTTGATGGATTGGAGCTTGTTGGTATTTCTTTAAGTGGAATTTTAATTCGAGTTTCCATATTGCTGTTGCGCTAAGTCCAACTATCTTCTTCATGAAACATCACAATTCTAATAACAATCATCTTTCCAGTAAGAGGGTTATAAAGTCGATATGCTTTGGATTCATAATAAGAATCAATAGAAATGCATTTTTCAGAATTTTCGTCTAACTTTCGGCGTTTTCGAGAGATCACCAAAGCATATGCGATACAACTAAAAACTCTTAAATATCTTACCAAAAGCTTCTTACCTCTCCAAGCTTTATATGATGTCTGATTTAATACGGTTTTTGTGGGAGAAATTGTAAGCAAGTACACTGCGGTGGCTTTGCTTATGCCCATAATTGATTTGGAAGACTCCCGCCTCTCAATAAGCGCCTTTCTATCTCAACCACGGTATTATTCTCATGTTATTCCACCTCGTTTTGTTCCAGTATGTAGGGTGCTATTAGTTCCCTCCGAATCACATATTCTTCACAAAAATGGATCAACTCGTTTGATAAGAATTTACCACCTATGTCTGTGCGTATTGCCCTTATGTAAGACCCATTTTTCTTCTCCACCAAGGCTTTGAATTTCTTTAGACACCCAAAAGCTTGTTACTTATATTTTAAAAAGTACACCCAACTCATACGTCCGAAATCATTAGTGAGGAGAAAAAAGTAATGACTCCCTCCTAATGAAGTAACGACTCCCTCCTAATGAATGAGTTTGCATATGACAACACAAGTTCACATGTATTAATTCAAGGCGGGCAGACGTTCTCCAAGCTTTATCGAAAGAAAATGACTTTCTGGCTTGTTTTCCATATACACACCCGTCACAAACATCCAAATAACCAATTTTTGGATAATTTATTTGCCTGTCCTTTGACCAACAATCTGATTTTACATGCCCGTACTTCTTACAGTAGTGACAATGAATGTCATTTCAGAAGACTCTATGTTCATTTGCGGATGGTCTTTGCTCATAACTCATGCCTCTACCCCGGCCTCCGCTTTTTCCATGGAATGCACCTCTGCCACGACCTCTTCTTGCTATTTGGTCAACTTCTCTTGAATTGAATGTTTCCCCCTTCACCTGAAAGGTCTTCTCTGTATTCCTTTCCGTTGATCGGTTGATCCTTTTCTCATGTGCTTTCAAGAATCCCGTCTTCTCATCAAGAGAGAAGCTTGACATGTTTTTACATTCCTCAATTGTAGCCACTAAATGATCATAATAAGGTGTCAAACTTCTTATAACACCTTTCCAACAATAGTTTGATCAATAATTTGATATCTATATCCCCTTATCTGATTGATAATTGCCATTGTCTGTGACAAAAATTCTTGCATTGATTCATTGCTTCTCATAAGCAAGGTCTCGAACTCATGTCGCAAAGTTTGAATTTTCACAACTTTCACCCTAGATAAACCTTGAAACTCAGTTTGCAAAGTTGTCCACACTTGCTAGGACGTGTTAGTTGCTGCAATTCTTAAGAAAACAGTGCCATGGACTGATTATTGAATGAAGAACAACGCCTTCGAGTCTTTCTTCTTGTTTTCTTGCAAACGATTTTCCTCATCCGGGTCATCAAATTTCTTCTCTACCAGGTCCCATAAATCTTGAGAATTGAATAGAGTCGTCGTTTTTATACTCCAGTACTCATAATTTTCACCTTTGAATACTAGAATTCATGGTTGTGACACACTAACCATGATGTCGTTGGTTGCCATAAATCACTCACCGCCCGTTTACAATCGAATGGTGCTCTGATACCACAATTTTGGGAAAAAGAAAGAACTAAGCTCAGCAAATGGTATTCCTGCAATGAAATTGTTATGCTTTTTCTCACTACATTATTCATGAATAATAAGGTATATTTATAGACTTACAAGTAACAGAAACAAACTAAAAACTCTGAACTAAACAGCCACACTTTCTATTATTATCCACTTACTAATCAACAAACTTATTTGACCAAGCCTAATATGATACTTACATAACATTATCACAAATTCTATCTAAAACAAATGACTATGGAGGATATATTCGAGGAGAATATATTCTTCAGGTTCCTGTTCAAAAGAGGGTGGAGAAATGTTTTGTCACTTATGTCAATTAGATCCCTCATGCTAAAAGACTAAGGAGCAACCCAAATTGGATATATATGCTTCCTTGAAGAATAATAAAGATTTATTCATAGGTAATTAACTATCATGTTCAAATATAAAGACAAAATTGCCTTCATTTACGAAATCCCAACAACAAGAAAAAGTTTCTAATTTGGTACTAGTAAAAAAAGATAGGTACCAATCGACATATAGAAAACTAAATTGAAATAAAAATCTTAGTACATGATACAAGCTTTACTTAATTTCGAAACGACCACTATCAAAACTAGAAGAAAATTAAATTTTACAAAAGTGAATATGTAAAGTAATGTCACGACCTTATTTCTTGTTACTTCAAAACTCTTTTCTGTTGAGCTTTGAAAACTCTTTTCTTCCTCTTTCTTTGATCCTCATTTCTAGACTTAAAATTACATTTTCTGGTCAAGACCCCAGCAAATTATGACATCCTCTCTTCTAGGGATGGCAACGGGGCGGGGCGGGGGCGGATTTTGCATTCCCCGCCCCCATCCCCGTCTCTTTTTCCTTCCCCC
>JAYMTA010002839.1:0-15573 GCA_036897625.1 Pelargonium cotyledonis | reverse complement strand
TAGTTTTAATATTGTATGGCAAAATATATTATTCTATTATTATTATTATTATTATTTGCCACGTCATTAAATTTGATATTAAAAATTCTATTTTTATTGTAAAAATTAATATTTTAAGATGTTTTAACTAACTAATGTTCATCTGCAACTCTTCAAACATTACGAACCATGTAGGAAGATTAAATCTTCAAAATCTATTGTTATGACTATTACGGATCGAATTCAACTTTACCTATTACTTTTTCACTATTTGTCAGCCTAGCATGGGTCATTCCTTTTCATAAAAAGCAACCAATTACTATCCAACATGTGTCACACATGTATTACACATGTGTCATCAACACGTACCCCCTTGTCCTCTAGGGGATGGGGCAAAGGTCAAGAACACACATCTCCATGTGGGAGGTCGTGGGTTCAAATCCCATTGCGTCGGGTTGGGTGGGGTGGGGTTTAAAGGGGAGAGTTACCCCCTATTGTGTAGCTCAACGTTTAAAAAAAAAAAAACATGTGCCCCTTGTTTGTAAACACTTCTACACATGCAAAAGTCACTACCATATCCATAAACTGATTGTCACATCAACAATTTGACAAGACAATAAGCAAAATATTGTTTACTTTGGATATGATTCTGGTTTGCTTCTGTAATGACGAAGAAACCCAGAGAAGTAAAAAAAAAAATACTTATGTTACAGAAGAAGAAAGAGAATAAAAAAAATACTTATGTTACAGAAGTAGAAAGAGAATAAAAAAAATACTTATGTTACAGAAGTAGAAAGAGAATTTTTATGAATTGTCAAATATATCCACACTCTTGATATACTACATTTTATTCTAATAAGATATTTATTGTAATAATTATTGTAATTTGATCACCCAAACTCGACCATTTTAGACAACAGTCAACCGTATGTTGTAATTTACTTACCCAAAGTCGACCGCTTTACAATATAGTCAACCATATGTTATAATTCATTTAATAAAATTCGACAGTTTTAGACAACGACCGACTAATGATTGAAGCTATTTATCTTTTTTATTTTCATTTATAAATGGTCAACCATTTTAGAATACGACCGATCATGTGTTGAAATTATTTATTTTCTTTAATTTAACAATAATAGTATATATCACACAATTTCCATACAAAATGTATTTTTTATTTATGATTTTCATTCAAAATGTATTTTTGCGCTAATAGACATTTTAGTCATTTTATCAAAATAATTATAAATCATAATATTTATATATTTATATGAAAACACTTTTTTTTACTTTTGTTAGCAAACAATCTTAACTTTTATACCTTGTTTAGAAGTCACTTCTAACTTTTAAGAAGTTTTCCAAACAAGAAGTTGATCTAAGTTTGAGTCTTGGGCCCATTGTTTAGGTTTCACTAGCTAAAACCGAGACATGGATCTAGAAACACGGAGACACATCGTTAAGTAAAAATTTGTGCAAGCACGTAGAAAACTGTCTCCATTCTACTTCAAGCTTTTGAGAAGGGTTCCCAAACAAGCTCTTATTATCGACAATATTACATTGTCCATTTATTACCGAAAGCTGCATTTGTTTGAGCAAAATCATTAATGCCTAGAAAAAGCTGCTGGAGAAAGTCTTATAAAAATCATTATTCATAGGAGAAGCGCCAGATATGCAAAAGCAACATTTCAAAATCCAAACGGTCACTTGTTGGTGTCCTAAAACCAAACCAAATCTCAACTCTCTGTCTCATCTACCATCACTCTACTTCTTCTATTTTTTGCTTTCATTCATGGCTTCACTTCCATCAGACCGCTCGCCGACCTCCGGCATCGGCATGGGCTCCAACCCACCTCGTAAGGTTCGAATGGTGGCCAAAATCAGGGGGTTTTCCGATTACGAGAACAAATTCCCAACTGGGGTTCCGGCGGCGCCATGGATCTCCGTTCACAAGCCCAACGGAGATGCATCTCACTCTGTCTCCATCTCATTCGCTGACCCTTCTGCAAGGTACGGCTCTTTTCTAATTTTCTGGATGAATTATTGATTTTTATGGTATCAATGTATGTTCTCAAATTTTAGAGAATCGACCACTTAAAGCTTAAGCTGAAAGATGGTAGACCAATTACAGTTTTATACTCTAACTCACTCAGAATTTGAATTGCTTAACAAGTTCTGATACTAGTTTAGAAGTAAGCAAATAATTTATAGACCAATTATAGTTTTAAAATCTAACACTTAAAGCTTAACTGTTGGTTGACCAATTATAGTTTTATATTCAGTAGTTTTGGTCTGGTTGGTTGGTTGGGAAGCATAGGAACTGGAAATTTTCAATTTTGGGGGTGATGGAAATATTCAATTCGAGACCAGAGAAGGCAAGCTCAATTTAGCTGGGGCTAATTTTGGTCTTCAGTGGAGTGGGGGAGTTTTTATTTATAATAATAATGATTTTTCAATTTTTGTGTTTTGGGTTCTTGTTATTTTAGAGAGATATGTGAGAAAGGAAGTGAAAGATTGAAACTTTAGTACCATTGGATGTTGAAACAGAAGGCCTTGCCATTTCATTTTGTGTGATAAAATGTATACTGACATATATTCCTTGAAATTTTGGCCTAAATACTAACCTTGTTTAAAGTGATTATTCCCAAATCATTCCCATTTCTTGAGTAATTCCTGTTTATTTTAAACAATAGACATCTCTCTCTTGCAGTCGTAGCGAGTGTTATGAATTTGATGGTTTCTATGACCAAAATGAAAGCACTGATGTGGTTTTTTCGAGAGAAGTGAAGCCTCTAATTTCTGGGATGCTTGATGGTTGTAATGCAACTATTATTGCTTGTGGAGCAAGAGGCAGCGGGAAGAGCTATCTAATTCAGGTGGGGCCTTAATTATCTTTTGTTTATTTGAATGTTATTGTTGAGCTTTTTCCCAAGGGAACACAAATTATTCATGCAGTTATTTAATTTTGAAGGGCACTGATAAGAAACCAGGCCTGGCAGCACAAGCAATGGCTGAAATTCTTTTGAGGGCTGATGAAAATGGAAGATATGTGACTATATCTTTTTACGAGGTTTATCAAGACCATGTAGTTGATCTTTTGGATCCAAAACGGCCTGCAGTTTCAGTATTGGAAAATGCTTTGGGGAAAATTCAACTCAAAGGACTTTCTAAGGCAAGTTATATGGTGTTTTTGAATCGTTTAATTAGGTTTCTTTGGTATGTTTTCTGTAACGTTTCAGTTCTTGGACTTAGGTTAGTTGTCTTCATTTTTTCAGGTTCCAGTGAAATCCATTTCAGAATTTCACAAATTACATTTTAGTTCACACAAAGGTCTGCAAAAGACAGCGGCGGAACTTCCTAGTAGGAGTCACAAGGGCTTAATTGTACATCTATCATCTTGCAACGCGATTTCTGATTCTTCACTTGTGGGCAAGATGAATTTTGTTGATTTGGCAGGTACTAAACAATTAACCAGTACCTGAATGATTGACCTTTTCATCATTTTGTGTGCTTGTATTTATATGCCTGTGCTTGATGTTTTTATCAGGGTATGAAGATGGTAGAAGGACGAGCATTGATGGTTCCAAGTTTGCTGAAAACGCTAAAATTAACAAGTCACTTTATGCCTTACAAAATATTGTTTTTGCATTGAATGCCAATGAAAGCCATGTGCCTTACCGCGAAAGCAAACTCACTCGGGTGTTGCAAGATTCCTTGGGTGTGAGAAACAAAATTTTGATGATTACTTGCTTGGTAAGGCTTTACTTTGAGATCCCATTTCATTTATGGTTCGCCAAATTTACAGAATTTTTGTAGCTTTATTATTTTATTTTATTTTACAAATGCAGAACCCATCCTTTTGCCGAGATTCGATGTATATGGTGAAGTTGGCTTCTCGGTCATGTCAAAGCAAAAATCGTTCTGTCGTAGACTCCACAATGAAAAGCAAAAGTGTCACCAAACAAGTATCTAGGAGTCAGATGCTTATAAAACAGAGCCAGATATCTAAGAGTTCTTCTGCTGCTGTACACAGAAAAACTGCATCTAGAATTCATCTTTATGAAAAGAAAGTGAGTGGTGCAGCTTCTGCGATAAAAGAAAGGTATGAAACTAAGGTTTGCATTACATAAAAATTCAAATCTTCTTATTTTATCACTTACATGGTTCTTTTGTTCTTTTACTGTTTGAAGGAAGCTTTTTGATGAAGCCACTCTTTCAACCAAATTCAAGAAGACTCAAGGTCATTCCAAAGTTCATAAAAGCACTCAGTCAACCAAATTCAAGAAGGTAATTTATCATTTGGAGTTGCTACGTAAATATAGTGATTTTGTTCAAACAAAAAAACATCCCTTCTATTGTTTGGGAACTATATTTTTCCGTCTTGACCAACCTTTTATATATATGGCTAAGGACTAGGGGTTGGTGCAGGATAACAATTCCACAAATGTTAAATGAGGGGCCAGGAAATTGATGAGCTGTTCATTATAATTTTTTTTATAAGAAAAGAAAAACACTTTCTATCGATTGAATGTTTAACTGCATCAACATTTTATATATTGCTAGTGTGATTGTGTGAATGCTAAGGGAAAAGTGTACAATTGTTCTGGGAGGTCTGGACATTGATGTAGTGTTTGCTATCAATGAAATAAGAAACCAATAGTTTTGTCACTCACCGAACACCTGCTTGAACTAAACACAGGCAAGTTTTGTCATTCATTTGTGCTTGCTCAGTTCTTATGTCTGGGGGTTGCACTGTCAAGAATGTATGACGGGATGGCAACCGGGCAGCTGACTGGCTGGTCATAGTCTTTGGCTCGACC
Organism: Pelargonium cotyledonis; assembly: GCA_036897625.1. Lineage (NCBI taxonomy): Eukaryota > Viridiplantae > Streptophyta > Magnoliopsida > Geraniales > Geraniaceae > Pelargonium > Pelargonium cotyledonis. The sequence goes on along the minus strand of JAYMTA010002839.1, from coordinate 10,774 downwards.
CTAGTTTTATTGAGATTTTGGTTAGTAATAGGCATGGTACTGTAGTCTTGGAAAAGGGAAGGTGGTCCTACAGTTTTCTCTTCTTTTTTTAGGGTTCCTCTGTGATTCCCTCTCACAGATAGGGGTCCATGCCGAACCCCTCCTTCCTTAGAGGCTTCCTAAAAAAAAGTTCCTCCTTAGACGTTACTTCAAACAAGGCACCAATTCCATCTATCCATGAAGAGGTAGTTGGACACAATAATTTTCCATTGATCTTCATTAACATTCAGCCAATGAAATGAGGATGCTTGTTACTGTTTCCAGTTGTGATTGTGGATAACTTGCTGTATTATTCTGCTCTAATATTGATAATCTTATTGCTGGCAGGAGAAGTCCATTTCAGTTATTACCAATGCAACAGTTCCTCTAAGAGAGGTATTTTATTTCTTGCCCCTTTATGCTCTGCCTAACAATCACATAACATTTTGCAAAAAATGACGAAGTATCATTGATGCGCCTGCAGGAAAGTTCCTCAACAGTACCTCAAAAGGATACCAAACCTACTTCTGTTGTCGAAAAGGTATTGCCTGAGATCTTATCTCTGAATGAGAAAGTCAAAAAAAAAAAAAAAATCTGGTGTTTTGGCTCCATCTAACTTCAACATAAAAATTTGAAACATTGACTGAGCTTACTTGATTCTTTTGCAGGAAAGTTTTTTAACACTTGCTCAAAAGGATATGGAGCCTACTTCCGTTGTTGATGAGGTATTGTGCGAGTTCTTTTTGCTAAGGAGGCAACAGCCTGTAGGAGTGATACCCTCTCTTTCTCTCTCTATGTAGTTTCTTTTTTACTTGAATATAAAATTTTGGAAACTGTGATTGACCTCAATTGATGTCTTTGCAGGAAAATTCTTCTGAAGTTGCTCAAACAGAAATGAGTCTTTCTTCTGTTGAAAAGGTTTTATTATGAGAATTAAGAAAACCTCAATATAAAATAATGTATTAGTTTTAATTGAATGTTTGATGTCACCGTGTCACAATAGTCTAATTTCCATTGCTGATTAAATTTTAATGTTGAGTTTGGAAACTGATAAATATTTGCTTGTTTCCAAGGATATATATGTGCAAAATGAGGAGATGAATCATGAAGATGTAACTCCTCTTATTACTGGCGACACAAAATATTCATCTTTGATTGAAGAAGGTAAGCAAGCAACATGTATGTCCTTAAAAGCTAATTTGTTAGTCATGTGTTGCAAATTATATGTTCAACTAAATTTGTATTTATTTATTTATTGCATATTAGGTGGTCAGAACATAGATAAAGAAAACAAGAGTTCAGTTGTTAATGAATGTAAATCTCCACCTCTAAGTGAGAGATTGCGGGAGTTATCAAACAATCTGAGGTCACTCATAAAGGCGCCACTAGAAAATCAATTCTCTTCTACAAATATTATGGAACCAAAAACTCCCATTCTTGATCATAGTGTGATGTTCAGTGAGAAACGGGATGCTGCAAATCTTAATAGCCCTTGGGAAACCTTCAGCATGCGCAGTTCTGGAATGAAAGTGAGACCACAATTTTCATGCAATATACTAGACTATTTTCAAAACATTTGATTTCACTTTAATTCTAGTTACCGTTCTATCTACCATAATTTTCATGCAGGAATCTCTTGTCCAAGAGTTTCTTAGGTTCTTAAATACTGCTACCAAGTAAGTGTGCATTGTTTATCCAAAGTTTTTGTTAGTGATTTTAGTAGTAATGGATGATTTTGTTCTTGCTTTATTTCACTTATCAACTTCTTTGCATTCTCGTGAAAAATAAGAAATCTTGTTGATGTTCTTACCCTTTGATGTCCTAATCTGCTTATAATTTATTAATTAGTCTATTTACATCTCTTTTTCATGCGCTTTAAATCGCAATCCATATTGACAATCTAACCTTTTTGTTTTTCCATTAACAGAGAAGAATTAAAGGGATTAAAGGTAAGGACACTTCTAATAATTCAACATTCAACATAATATTATTACTACTACTACTGATGCGATGCCATTATATAGGGGATTGGAGAAAAGAGAGCCACTTACATTCTTGAGCTTCGAGCGGAAACTCTAGAGCCCTTTCAGAATGTAAGCAATTGTAATAAAATGATTTTTTTTAAAATTTATAGGTTAACTTGGTATAGTGATTGGAGTGTGTGAGAAGTTGCATTATAAACTGATATTTTAAACAGCTGATAATGTCATTTATATCTAAAATTTGGTCCGCAGCTTGATGATTTAAAGGATATTGGGCTTTCAGGAAGGCAGGTGTGTATCTTCCATAATCACGCCGCGTGCTATGAATATATAAAATCATCCAAAACGCATAACATTTGATTATTTTTTATTTTATATTCTCTTTACAGATCAAGGGAATGATGAAAAATGTGGCTGGGGGTCTCTTCAACTAGCCAAATAAGGTTATGGGTTTGGGGATCACGGCGTTGTTAAAAAAACAAACTGAAACCGCAGATGATAAGGATTTTAACTTTGAAGATTGAGGTGGATGAATTGAAGAAATGTACTTGGATACGGTGTTTTGATGACTGAGCATGAACTCGTACAAGCGGGCATTGGCAACATGAAAGTTGCTTTGTAACTCTGTCCAGTTTGCCTTGTTATATGACTCACATTGGCCATTGAAACCACCTTTGAGGTTGAGTTGTAAGTTCAAGATAGATGACAGTATGGGATATGCTTAGTTATGTTATGCTATGAATTAAAAGAGCAAAAAATTTCACATCTCTACTAATGATGTAGATTAGTAGATCTGATAGTGAAGGGGGTTGAAAAAGGTTGCTGGAATTGCAAATGATGATTTGGGTATGATGGAAACTAGCTGGAAAAAAAAGAAGAGAAGGTTGAGGAAAGAAAGAGGAGAAGGAGAAAGGTTAAGAGGAGGAGGGAAGAGGCCTCTCCGACGGCAAGAGCCGCCGGAGAAGAAACGTAGAAGACAGAGGGTTGCGACTATGAGTTTAGAGAGAAGAAGACCCAAAGGTAATTGACTTATTTTTCGTCAGTTTTTGTTTACGAGTTTGCTTCTCAATCGAGTGACCCACGAGTTCGTTATATCTAGATTATCAGTTTTTTTATCAGGCTTTTCTCACTATGAAAAAACTTGTGATCTATGATATAAATTTTTGTCATATAAATTTATGAATTTCAATCACAAAATGAAATTTGTGACATGACAAAATATTTCTATTATTGTTTGAGTTGTCACAAATGGTTGTAACATAAAGTTCCATAAAAAAATGTGTGTGTGTGTGACGGAAATTTCCGTCACGAATGTGTGCTTATGATATAAAATATGATTTCTATCACAACTTGTGACGGGACTGTGTCGAAAAAATTTCTCACAGAATTTTGTCACAGTTTGCAACTTTTTTTGTAGTATTTTGAAACCCTAAGTTTTATATGATATTTGTTACCGTGTAATTTGATGGGATAATCTCAGTATATTCGGCTCAGTTATATTTATTTTAGCTCTGTCAGTTTAGTTTGGTAGTATAGAGTTTTCATTCCGTAGGTGATCAGCAAAACGAGTACCACCCCTTGCTCTTACGAGACAATGAAATATTAGCAAATATAGAGATGTGAGGAGTTTTTAGGTGCAAGGAAGTAGGTTAGGGAATGTATAAATGGCAGTAGGATGGTCATCACACTAGAAAAACATGTAATCATCCCATACCGATACGTACGTGAACGAGTATAGAAAAGTTTCCCGTGACAAAATATTCATTCGAGACCACCACATTGTTAGAAGAGGAACACTAGCGAGGAGAAAAATGATAGCAAGGATTAGCATCAAGGAACTTGCCCGATAAAATAGGCGAACGTGCCCAACACTCGATTTTTTCATAAGTCCTCAGTACCCAAAGATGCCTTAAAGATTAAGCCTACAAATAGTGAATGCTAGTTTGCCACATAATAAATGCGACTAGACCTGTTAAATAGGCTTCTGGCCCGTGGGTCAGATCAGCCCAGCCCGCAAAATTAGTTGTCGGATCAACATTTTTTTGGCCTGCATATTTATTGGCCCGAACCGTCTCGCGCGCTTCTCTATCTCTATTCTTTATCAAACTTAGTTATAGAATAATTTTCTATCTCTATTCTCTATCCTCTGCAATATGATATGTTCAATAATAGATGTGTTGTATGTGACATGTCTTCTTATATATATATGTATTCTTTATTAACATTTTATGCAGTTACATTAAATTTTATGTCATGTTGCGTATTCCATATTTCATATTTGTGCACGTATGATAAATAGTTAACAAAGGACAACGATGAATTGACAGCGCAAATAACATTTCGAGTTTGTACAAGTCAACGTCAAACATTGTATAGTTTCAAACTCAACAAATTAAGCAATCATTATGTCTAATTCAAGTATCAAACACGATATTCAAATGTTACAAACAATATTGAAGTTACTCTAACGCTCAAACATAAATCTCAAGAGCTATATGTTGTGGTCGTAACAAATAATCGAAAGTACATCTACAACATACATTATACTCCAACGTTGTGAGATAAATCTCTACACGCTAAGGAGTGAGAGGCTAATGATGCTACACATAATTTTGGGCTCATATTTGAGACCTATTTATTTATCAAACCCATAATTAATGGCAAAACACAAAAATAATGGTCAAACTCAATTATTGGTTCAAGCCCAATGACCACCGTGTCTACATTAAATTAACTTAGTTGGTATTTATCTCATAAGTAGTCAACCAATCAGATTTAATGAGTAACATCATCTCCACCAATCAGAATTGAGCTTGTTTACAATAAATACCCCTAGGGTGCAAGATTCAATTCATGCTTTACTTTCATTTCCACTTTCTCTTTACAAGTGCTAAGCATTATTCATCTGTGGAGTTTTTACTCTCACGCCGGAGGTGAATTCCAGTGTGACGCACTGGTTTTCACTCAACACGTGCTCTATTTTGCAGCGTCTGGATTGTACAGTCTGGAGTCTTGCGTACCTTATTGTATCGATTCGAACTCAAAGGAGAGGGATTGATCTAAAAATACCGTTGGACAACTACAACAAACTATTTTTGCCAGATTCAAGACGGAAACAGCGCATCAGTGTATTTGAAAATTTGCTTTTGACATTTGAATTAGTTTATTATGTTTTTCGGCGAAACACTGAAGTCCAGCGAGTTTATGATGATCACGATGAGTGATTGAAATTTTCGGCGTGTGTTTGATGAATCTGGCGAGACTAATGAAGAAAAAGGGTAGAGTGGAGGATATTTTTAGAATTTCGAAAAATATGTGCTCATGTGCCCGACACATGACTGAATTATTGCACTGTTATGTTAAATATAACTAACAGAAAAATATTTGACATAATTAAGCTTACACAACAATTAAATGTAAAAATTGAGGGTATTCATTAAAAAGAGTATACTTAAAAGTAGATAAGTGCCATTATCTTTTAAAAATATAGTTGAATAGTCAAATATGATAAGCTAATATAATTGGAGGATGTTTATAACAAACAAAAATAAAATCTGGTTCAGACCGCAGCAACACGCACCGTGTGTGTGACACACGTATATAAACGCACGAGAACGGTTTACAACTTATAAACACGTTCACAAGGCTCGCTACTTGGAAATTTCAATTTTCTCAACACTTTCTCGCATTTTCTCTCCCGCCAAACAACCTCTTGTCGTTCTCGCTGGTTTCGTTCGCCACCTATCGCCTGAGATTCTTCTCCTCCCTGTGTCGATCTCTGCCACAGCCACTGGTGCTTGAACCTATTACTCCATCACTTTTCATATTATAGTTTTTCTGTTGTGTATTGATCACTGGTCATGTCACTGTAAGACCTAGTAATCTCTGTGTTATTTTCAGTTTTCTCTCTCTTGGCTTAATTCAAGTTGCATTTCTTGAACCGATCTTTGTGAGTCTAATTACTGCTCTGTTAAGCGGCTGGTAAACTCGAGAAAGTGAGAAAATGAAAGAATATTTTTGGATTATATCTTCTTCTACTTCTTTCTGCGTGTGCGTGTGTGGTTATGGATAGCGAGCTGCGTAGCTGTATGAGACTTGAAAGGAATTTTAATTTCATATTTTTTATTCCTTGAAAGAGATCAAATTCAATTGTGGCACTGCTTTTTTTGGGTGATTTGATGTGAATTTTATTGACTTTTGATTTGCCGGAGTTTCTTCTATCACATTCTTTAATATATTTCATTTTCTTTAATATATAAATGTAATTACATATTTAGACTTTGCATTTATGATATATGTATCCAGTGGAAATCCAGTAGCTCTATCTTGCTCCAAAACAGATTGTGATTTTTATTGGATGTTTATCTGCCTGAGTTTCTTTCTCATGTACTGTAAAATATAATTTGTTCAGGTGGCAAGTGGTGAAATCAATTCTAGTGATTTGTCTATTGAAAAATGCATGTACTTATTTAGGATTTGCATTTATCTTTCCCATGGATATCGAATTGCCTTAACTTGTTCCAAATAGGAATCTGTATTGAAATTCATTTTCTTGAATGAGACCTCAACTGAAATGACACAATTGCCTTAGAAACTAGAAATGGTGGAAATTCATAAAATCTTGCGGGCAATTCCATGCCACAAATCTGTGTGCTTGCACTTTTATCTCCATTTAACCGATAAATTTAGTAACAAAGATTTGAACCTTCATGTCCGATGTAAATTGTATACTATTCATTCACTTTTCATAGGACGAGGAAGCTGTGATTTAGTGTTTTCTCATGATTGTGTTTGGCTATTTCAGATTTGTCGCAGTGGTTTATTTTCATCCATTACTTGTACCATTCAATAAACAGCTTACATTGATTTACTTGTTTGTTAGTTTCTAATTTAGAATGTGCAGGATTTTTAATAATGTCAAGAAATTCAAGACATTGTAGACTTGGCAACTTAGCTACCCCCGCACGTACAGACAAATTGACACATGCATGTTTTCATAAATGTTTGTGACCCTTACTCAGTGAAGACATGCTTATTTCTGTGTCTTCAGTTCTATTTGTATGCAGAACGGAACTGCAAACTAATGATAAAAGTATGATTCTTATAATACAAACGATAAATGTACAACGTTACCTTTGTATAACATATCAATGTTTTGTATGGACATGGGATGAACTTTGAAGAGCAATGGCTTGGTCAATAGTATTGCATTGTGTTTGTAGCATTATAAGCTTTAAACTTTTATTTTTTCACAGTAGCATCCTGTGAGGTAGTTGAAGTGAAGATTCTGTGTGCGCAGATATCAGTTGCTAAGCTCAAGGCCTCTAAGACTCAAGTTGTGATGATGTCGGATGAAGGAAATGACTCCCTGGGCTCTATCATCAAACAAGCCATTGGAAAAGAGCCTTATCTTACGTACTCAAGAACTGGAGAGAGTGCAGTCAAGTGGATGCAATCATTCCTTATTTTAGATAAGCAAGGTACTCACATATCTTCTCGTGGTTCAAAGATTAACTGCTTAATAGAAGGAAAGGAGAGATAGTATCCCAAAGGTGTCAATATCTTTGCATCTGAGGTAAATTACCAAAATAGATAATATCCAGCTGATACGCTAATGTAATTATGATCTTAAGTTGTAAATTTGTACTCCCTTAGACCGAAAAATGAGTTTCTTATTTCCCTAGATTTTTTTTTTCCCAAAATGAGTCTCATCTTTCTTTTTTAGGAAGTTGGTTATGCCTACCGATAATATCCCAAAAATGAGTTAGTTGGAATCTTTTGAGTTTGTTATAACACATGCACATAGGGTACAAGAGGAAATGCTCAACACATCTAACCTCTCCTTTATTATTCCCCAAAAGTAATACAAAATTTTTATTTTGGGATGGAGTACTTGGTTTATGATGTTCTGTATTCATCTCCAGCTGTAATCTTTGTTTAAAATATGTTGAAATCTGTAAATATATCAATACAAATACGCCTAAGTCTCCGAAAAAATACAAGAGTGATGACTATTATACTGTAAAACTATTCCTAGCTTGTTTGTAGAGATCGAGGAATCTACTCTGTTGTTGCCTTTGCTCATGATACCTCTAAGGCTAATAGAGCATGGAGAAAATGCATGGCTAGGAGGTCCTTGGGTTATTGGTAGTAGCTTAATGTTTAAGTGGTCCATTTTGATTTATTAATCCTGACCACTCTTAGCAGATCTTCCAACCTGGCCCTTGCTTACTTATGTGAAGATGCAGAAATGCGACAAGTGTCCCCTAGAATTTTGTTCAAACATTAACCAAAGAAGACACAACGGTGGGGATCATGGTGGGCGGAAGAAAGCTGTAAGGGTATCTTATAGAATAAGCATTTGTTTGCTTATTATTTCAAGTGTTTACTGTATAGATAAATATATTTTTTAGAATAATTAATCCCTTTTGTACATTATTCATATTGTTTGTCGCTAGTTCTGTTGGTTTTTATTTTTCATTTAATACGTTTTTATTTTTCTCAAGCTGTCAATCATGTTTGATGTTGTATCTTCTTTTCTAGGACTCTTCTGTAGATAGGTCTCAGTTACAAGATTTCTGGGATAAGGTAATATTTTCTTGAAGCCCTTACTAATGAAGGGACTGAAGGCTACCCATACTCAGTGTTATGCTTATAGTTTGTCCTATGCAGCTCTCTCTTGACGTGGCAAAGAAAACTGTGGACATTAAGAATGACGAATTGGAGGTAAAGCCCATACACATCTGTTCAACTTTATTCACTTGTTACTGATGCACTGCATATTTTAGCCTGGTTGGCACTGAAAAGCCTAATAAAAAATCACTTTAACTCTAAACTCCCAAATAAGATCCTAATCAATTTGAAAATTGAACTCCCAATAGGATTTTGTACTCGTTGTTCTTAAAACGTCACAGTTGGGCCTATGACCAATAAAGGAAAGGGAAACAGATCAATATTGTACTGTCTATTTTGTAATGTGGCATGTTTGCTTCACGATTCTACAAAAGTTAAATTCGCTTAGTTCATGGAGTTATGAAACTTCGTTCTTCTTCAGGGACGCTGCAAGGTTTTTGTTGCCATAGTATTTCCTTTGTCTTTAAATTACTTTGTTCAGTTGTACCAGTACTGCAATGAGGTAGTGAGAACTAGGAGTGAGCTGAGTCAAATGATGTATATGCTTTGAACATATTTGATATAGGTTAGATTTTTGTATGATTTGTGGAGTAACTATCAGTTCTAGATATGGAGTCTATATGTTGTACCTGTGTGGTGAATAGTGAAACTGATTTCTGTTCTGAATTTATCACTTTTTTTCCAACTAACTTTTCAGTTTCTCTAATATTGGTCCTTATTTACCAAAAAGTTGACTTCACATTACAGGGTGTTACTGGATCTGCAATTATAAAATCATTGTCACCACTAGTCCAGAAAGAAGGATTGACTCTGCCAAATCCTTTGATGAAGGCTGGTTCTTTTCTTCTGGTAAGAGGAAAATCATTGTTCTCGTGACTTCCTTTTTACCAGTTATTTGTCTTGGTTGCCATATTCTTTTTCTCTGGATATTATTGACACTGTTGGTCTTCAGAATATTGTCCAAGGTAAATTTGAGCTGATTTCTTCTAAGGAGCTATTCAGAATCCTTGATGATGCAAGTGAAAAAACGTTCTTACATGGAAAGGCTGAGTCTGTGCAAAAATATGTGTTCTATGTTGGAGCTTGGAAGACTGATTATAAGAAGAATGTAGTAACTTCAATTGCCTGCGCCAGCTTCCTGGTGGAACAGAAATTGGTACTTCTATCTACTGTTTGCACATTTTAATTTTTTTAGGTTGCTAGAAGACTTAAAACTTTCATGCAACTACATCAAATAAATCCCTCTAATGAGCTTATGCGCAACGCATTTCCGTTGTGCCTGTACATATGCACTTGCAAATGATATATGATTGAACAATTCATGGGGTGGATAATTGGTATATAATATGTGAAGATGCATTGTCACAGTCTTTTTTTTAATAAAAAAATGATAATGTTTCTAAATGTGAGTAAGGGTTTGCATGATAGATACTTATTTGTTTGTTCTCAGGTCAAAGCGTTCTATGATGATGCCAATTTGATAGCTGAAGCAATAGGAAAATCATTGATTAAGGAGGTAGAGGCTGAAAAGATAAGGCCCAATGTGCCCATCAAGATTAAGGAGGTAGAGGCTGAAAATATAAGGTACGAAGCGTTCTCTGTTATAATTTCTCATTTAGAGTCCAGTTGTGCAGACTTGATGTGTCAATGAGCTAATATACCTTGTTGAACTCTGAAAATTTTGGATCAAAGCGACAAACCCAAAAAGAAAAAATCGAAGAAAGCAAAGAAAGCAAAGACAAAAACATTAGATCCTTCTGATGTCCAACATGCGGATAGAGATGAAGATGTGGCTGCTGAAGCTCCCTCCGGGCCTGGTAATGGACATACTGAGGCAGGAATTACACAGATTGTCGAAGGAGGAACATCACTTGTAACTAGTGAACCTACAGTTCCTCAAGTGCAGAAAGAAGTTGAAGAAAATGTAGAGATGAGGAGCACAATTGATATACCAAAGGTTTGGCCTCCAGCAGAAACACCCATTTCTGGGGATGTATTTGAATCCGAGTCACGGCCAGATCATGTCCCTGCTAAGATTCCCTTAAGTTCTGGGTTTTTTGCACCAGCTGAGCCAAGAACTGCACAGAATGTCGAAGGAGAAGCATCACTTGTAACTAGTGAACCTATATATCCTCAAGTGC
>JAYMTA010002838.1:0-15579 GCA_036897625.1 Pelargonium cotyledonis | reverse complement strand
CTAATGGATTTTTGGATGGAAAAAGGGACGAAAAGTTTTATGACATACTTTAGGGTAGCCAATAGTTACAAACTAAACTTTAGGGTAGATATGTGCAAAAGGTGTATACTTTAGGGTATGTATGTGTAATTTTCCCATCTTTTTAATAACTCAGCTTTAGTTTTGAAAATGTTGCCAAATACATTTTTATTCCACTTAGCCAAAACCTTAGCAAGCATAACAATTTTTTGTTGGACAGGACAACCAGAGGACAACCAAACATTAGCTACAAGAGGTTTGAAATCAGAATGGGAAAGCCACATAGGCTGATATTTGAAAGGTTTAGCAGTTCTAGAAATAGGAGAGGAATCAGTAGCAAGCAAAATGGGACAGTGGTCGGAAGTATCTAACCACTCAGCATTTACCAAGAAACGATCTAATCTTTCCTCAATTCTATTAGCTATTTTCCTAAGATTGGACCAAGTAAATTATGGACCAGAAAAGCCAATATCAATCAAACCACAATCAAGAAAGAACTGAGCTCTAGAGATATTAATAGGATTCCCCCCCTCCCCTTTTCATGTTGGAACAGAACTTCATTGAAATCCCCCATAACAACAGAAGGACCAGACAATTCCTTAAAACCTTTGCCTTAAGTCATCCCATATAATACATCTTAAGGCATACACAGTGCTAGCATATATACCAATGAGATTAAAAGAGTAAAGAGAAGAGATTACCTTGACCTTCGCCTTAATTTTGTTCATGGTTGATTTGATATCCTCTATCATAAGCTTGTCTGCATTCCACAAAAGAGCCGTTCCACTAGAGCTGTTGTACGAATCCACCATGACAAAACTATCGAAGGACAAATTAATGAAGATGCTTCTACCATACACTCCCTCCACCTTGGTCTCAGTGAGTAAGACCATATTAGGGCGATGAAGGGACACCACAGCCTCAAAGACAAGCTTGAAATTACTACCCACCCCTCTAACATTCCAATGGTGCAAATTCATGAGAATTCTTAGGTCTGGGATCACCTACTCTTCTTTCCCTTCCCTGAATTCTTGAACTCCTCCTGACTCTTGCCCCTGGAGATATCAGAAGTTCGTACGCCTTGAATCCGAACAGCTGCCCGTGCTTCATTGAGTGTGTGGCGGAGACGCACAGTTCTCTTCCCATATCCATTCTTTGGATGTCCATCTTCTAGTCTATCCCTATCCATTCCTCCTGCACCATGGTGAAGACCTCTTCCCAACATTTGCACGCTATCGTCAATGATGGGCTCCAAAGATGAGATTCCTCTGGGATAGCCCATTGGATGTCTAGGGGTTCCACAAGGTATGGGACTCCATCTCCCCTGTCCTTGATTGGTTTCGGAAACCCCATAATCTTGATCGCTTCGTTGGCTAGAGCCACTTCGTTGAACCTCCTGAGGAACAATAATCCCTTGTCTGCCTCGTTGAGGACCCTGTCCGTTTCCGTGCAAATGAAGAACCTGGTTGCAAACTTGTGGTAGGCTATTAAACACTCCTCCTCTCGATCTTCGTTGGCACACGTCCACATTGGCCTCAGGTTAGAAACATAGCGTGTGGACTGCAATTATCTTTTATGAATGCACATTATTTAGTTAGGCTTTTCCGGTCAACTGAGAAATTAAGTCCATTGATCAGTTCAGCTATGAAAGAGCATTTTTGTACAATAAGAAACACAATGCATTTGTTAACTTCTAGTTACAAACATCTCACTGACATCTTAGAATACTTATTTTGTGCTCAGCCTCATGAATTATAAGTGTTCGATGGACAAGGTTAAACTTAACAGAGAAATCATGTGTTAATTCCTTAAACACCTTAGAACACTTCAATGATAGCTATGGTCCAAAACCCATTGCCCTAACACTGTCCTTTTGCAGCTCGCTTAATTCGAGGTCTACCAGCAAAGTCGGATTAAAATTTGTCTTGAATTGTTTCTGATCAAGTACATGGAAGTTGCATATATTAACCATTGAAAATTAAATCAACATAACACACAAAATAAGTAACACATAAATTCCTACCGATGACAAAACGTCTTCCGATTTGTAGGTTGATTTGTGTGATTCGGTAGAACCGCAGCTCTTCATCTTTTGCTAATGCTGAAATACCACAGTTATATAACAACAAATTCCAACATTTTCATTTCAAGAAACGTAAACAAAACAAGGTACTTATACAAAAACCACACCCTAATATTCAAACATCAAACTCTTTTTAAAGGCACAATTTTTTTTTTCTTCAGGTCACATCTATGTGTTAGCGGGTAAGCAAGATCAGCTTCCGAAAACCTAACCAAGACAAGTCTACAACATCATGAAAACTACTATGAAATGAACCCATCAACTCCATTTCTACATAATACACAACGAATATAAACACATTACAACTACTAGGTCAATATAACAGAGATTATGGTACTAAAAAATCAAAAGGGAAGTAGGAAGTGAGCCAATCCTGCAGATGCAAATGAAACCCTTGAATGTGATATCAAACTTCACTAAGCTGCTTCAAGATATAGAACGTGTAGTATAGATCTAGAGGGAGAGAAACACGTATATGTTCTAGAAATTTGGTGAGTGTTGAGCGAAAATGTTTTCACAACCGATGATAAGTGGATAAATCTAAATTCCCTACTAGCCCTTTTCTATGTTTAAAAGTCATTGATCGTGGATGTGAAGTAAAACGGCCAAAATAAAGCCCAATAGCAGCATAGCTTACTGCACACTTACTATAACTTTTGGCACTGTTACAAGCAAATATAGGTTAGCATACTCAATGTAACATTCAAAACTCTAATGACCTCATATTCCATTGAGATAACATACTCACAAATTAGAAACAATCAGTAATATACACGTACATAACATAGAAAATCAACAAGCCAAAATCATTTTAGTCAATTGAACAAAAAGTATCCAAATTCACATTACATCTCATTGTTGTGATACAACCTCCACACTAAAAAACAAGTGTCACGTTCGGTGGATAAAAGTATTTAAGATATGAGTATGTAAATGAAATCGACATTTTACACATAATTATTTATTTATATGGAAACAATATCGACAACAAAATGATACGCATACATTTCACACAACCAACAAACTAACGCAAACATTGTTCATACATATCCCAAATACGACTAAACCAAAAACAAGTTAAGTCATTGATACCAATGTGCACAACTTCAATTGAATCATGTTATACACCTCACAGACTCTAATTCCCACACCTCACATACTCTAAATTCGACTCCAATTGTGTAACTTCTAATCATAGGGCTAGTCATTTAACAAACTTTATTACGTAGAATTCACTTATCCGGATTTCGACATACACCATGAACAACCTTTTATTAAAATCCAGGTAACTTTATATTTCAAAAGTATAAATTGTCAACATTTTACAGCCAATATGATGTGCATTACAAATCTTATTCTAGTTCAACCATCACATCAGATATTAGACCGATTAACATGCAAAATACCAAACAACTTCCTCACCAATGCAATAGATCTACTGTCGGTCCAACTTCAAACCGCCATGAACCTACTACTGGTATGACAACCAATATTAGTAAGAGAAATTATTAGATATAACTCAACACACTGATTCACATGAAATTTATTTCCTTCAATGTTAATTGTATTAGATATAACTCAATATTTTCATTTCAACATAAATTCAACTTACAAACAAACATTTGATTTCAAGGTTGCATTCACAAGTTACTACAAACCACGCTGGCTGAATTTGACATCACCTAACACCAAATGTCCCCTCTCGAAGGAGAAAATTCAAGTTGTTTGTCATATGGGCTTTCTTCCTCTTATTCAAATTCATTGCTGGACAATACATTATACTTTCATTTTAAATATTTGCATGAAATTACACCCATTGAAAAGATCCATTGAAGTGAAATGTCAAACACATATAATAACTATACAAGATATAGGCACAATACTTGTGATACCAGCACGAGAATGCCGGTTCTAGACCATTTCAGTTGTAATGAGTTTAAAGAAATAATTAAGAATAGGTACAAAAAAAAATTCACACTATTTTTTACTACATACGTCAGCACAAAGGCCAAACAACTAAATTATTCAAACAAGATGTGATGATTGTATTATTCGGATGTTTCTTGTTCCGTACAACTTTGCTAGTTTTGTCACCTATATTGCTGCACTTGGTTCACAATGTGGATGATTGTCATTCCTATAATTGGGCAGAATATGTTTACAATTTATCTGCGATCAAATTGTCAAGTACAAGAATACTCATTCGAGAACAACAATTGGAGGATGCGTACATCTACTGATGGTATGTTGCCTAATTTTCTACTCATATAATACCAATATAATTCAATGATTTCTAGTTGTATTACTTTTAAAAGTACTTCCCACAAACAGTCCAGGATGCTGAGGGAATAATTCTTCTACTGTATTGGGATAACAAAAAAATTGTTGACAAAATTATAATACATGGCAAGGGTGACTTTATTCTTGAAGTCAAAGAAACAAAGGGAAAGGTTAGTTCATCACTCTTTTTTTTTGGCTTCATTTACCATATGCCATAATTGTTACACGACAGCTGAAAAAACCAAAAAACTAAACTCAACAGGGAAGCTGTACTACAAAAATTATTAAATGACCCCGAGTGAATGCAGATCCCAATGTCGAAGTTCAACCTTCCACATACATCGATGTCTCTACCTTAGAAGAAATACAAATCGACAATGAAGATGCATCTGCACTACTACAGGTAGCTAACACAGTCATACTAGATGCACCAATAACATAGAATGATAATCAACACGAGGCATCTACACCCTCGACGCTTCATTCATATGGCTTTGATACTTTTTATACAACCACTAAAGAATCAGTTTGGAGATTTTTGGATCGCATCGACATCGACAGGTACACAATAACAAAATCTACTAAATCAAATCATTATTAGTTGACGTCGTCATTGTACAGCTTCTAACTATAATCTATTCTCTACAATAACAGAAGCAAGGTCTATTGTAGAATACGAGGTGCGTGGTTGGACGGTAAATCAGTTGAAGAATTCAAAACGTCTAATGGACAACTGACTACCTCGGTAACTTTTGAATCACATCTTTCATTACCACCTACAATTGTATATTGCATTTTGCCCTTCTTAATCTATCAAATTATAAATGTAGACAATCGACTTTGGGTGTTCATGGCTTAACCATGTAGTCTTCAATGGTGATTGCAAAAGACGTGTTCCCAACGTACATTTCGGTATAATTCCTACTGAATCTTATCTTTCTTTCAAATGCCAACATACTCACAATAAAAATTTCCTTTCCTTAAACAGGAGAGGGTGAAAGCTGGTTTGGGAATCCCTGATACTGTATCAAAGGCGACAACCTTTGCAACAATTTATAAATTCAATGTTAAAGATATCTCATTAGAGTTATACTTTTATGAGCACTTGGGCTACAGATTTTACGATTGTAACATGGTCAGTAATTAATTATTCATACTTTATCAACCAGTGATATAGAAACATTTTCATACCACCCTTACATAACTAAAATAACATTCCCAATTTGTATCAGGTGATCCTGCCAGTCTTGTTATTCGAGCATTGGTTCTGTGTTTGCATGAATCCAAAACAAAAGACGTTTGTTGTCCTTAACAGTCTACACAATTTCTATGATTTTAATGTGGATGTGCCGTACAAATTTCTAATGTTCAATACCCTGATTGCTCATTTGGTGAGTTCAAGACTTTCTGCTTCATTCCTCATACATATTCATTATACGCTTTACGTCCTTATAATAATAAATTTTGTGAATGTAGCACGCAGTCATGGGCCAAAAAGTCATTCATCCATGCCACCAAATAACACAATAACAGAAGGAGCTAACTCATGTGGATTTCAATTTTCACACTTACCGCAGCAAAATAAAACGTCTGCATCTATTTTTTCAATTTCTATAACT
The DNA here is from genome assembly GCA_036897625.1 of Pelargonium cotyledonis. Lineage (NCBI taxonomy): Eukaryota > Viridiplantae > Streptophyta > Magnoliopsida > Geraniales > Geraniaceae > Pelargonium > Pelargonium cotyledonis. The sequence goes on along the minus strand of JAYMTA010002838.1, from coordinate 9,579 downwards.
CCATGCATTTTGACATTCTAATAAATCATTTTCTGTTGTGCAACTTTGACTGTGAGGTCTTTATTATGAACTACATGTGTAGTTGGGACGGAAATCAAGAAACAACAATACCAATGATGAAACTATTATTACGCGAACAAAGGAAGAATTTGCTTCTTGGGATGTTGCTCCATGATCGCAACGGAGAAAAAGACAGATTACTTTAAGAATTGGTGAATAATTTTCAATAAAAGGATGTCCAAGGACTTCATCATGTATCAAACAAATTGTCTTTTGTAATGTACTGTACAATGTCGACTATATTTGTATTCAGGATATTGATTCAATTATGGAAGTCATTTACTTTCTGTTACAATCAGATACAAACTATTACTGGTTAAACGATGTTCTACATATACCATTAGTTACAAATCAGTACTGATTACATTATACAACTTATTTTCCAATTTGTATTAGTCAATATTCTTTCCTCTGATAATAGTTACAAATTACTAGCGGTTATATAAAATACTTACACAAATTATCTCCCTGCATTACAAACCATTCAAAATATTCATTATCATAATTGGATCTACATAACTTCAATACACGTAATTAATCATGAACAACCTTCCTTTCATTCATCATTACAAACTTTACAATGTTTTACAAACCAAAAATCATCTTTCCTAATACATAAGTATGACAATAATACAATAAATGAGGTGCAAATACTACATGAATCGCTCTCTGCCGTTCACCGGCTACAAACAAAAAATATCTACAGTTCACGTAATTCAACCATTTCATATCCAAAGCAGGTACAATATTGCGTCCACTGGTCTCTATACCCCACATATTGCCCAGTCTCAACTGATTGCTACAAACCATATCAGAAATTTCATTACTCACCAAAACAATAAACTCATTCAAGATAGCTAACTTCTTCAACTTAGCAGAATTGCCCTTAATAAATAGAGAAGATCTTTTACTCAATTCTACTGCATTGTTTGCAAACTGTGTTCTTAACAAAACTCTGAAAGAATCAATAATAACAACTTTCAAAGGGAAACCACTCTGCTTGCATTGCTCAATAAGATTTTCAACCCTTGACAAAAATCTCAGAAGCCCGTTGTGGCAATCAACGTTCTTATAAAATATCTGAACATGAATACAAACAACAAAATGAACAACCAATACAACAATCCAACGCTAAACACAAACAACATAATTCTTTTCACATAACATAACAATATATTCAAAACACAATCACAACCCAGGCTCTCACCAATGACACAAAACATGAATACATTACCTTTCAACCCATAAATCAACAACCAATAACAATACTTAATAAAATCAAATACCTTGTGGTCAAAACAAGGTTTTTTTATCTCTAATGGTCCCTGAACTTTGCAGTTTGTTCCGCAATAGTCCCCGTACTTTGAATCATTCCAGACGTCCAAAAATGAGATTCTGTTCCGTGATGGTCCCTATCGTCAATTTTCTTAATAGAATCCGTTAAGTGGTGCTTACCTGTCATTTTCATTGCACCAGACACACTCTAATCCTATCTGTCATCGCACCTCATCATCCCACCTGGATAAAATCGGTCACGCGTCTCTCACGTGACCATCCAACGCTCTTCCCGCCCAAATCCCTTGGCTTTCTTCCTCTACTCCATCTTCACTGTCGATTCACCACGCGCAGAGGAAAGAGTAGGAAGCGTTGCATCAGACAAAGCGAATCTTCAGGTTGGAAAGCGGACAACACATAAACGAAAGAGGAGACATCATTGGGCAGTGAGGAGGAGTTTTGGACCATTTGTTTGGAATTTCCAGGTATGTCATTATTTGTTTAAGAGTTTTGGTTTGTCTGATTAGGGCTTAAATTTGGGAATTTTTCATTTCTTTAATAACTAATTAGGGCACGATTACAGTAGATTAATCACTAATTTGGATGTCATTATGTGTTATTGTAGTTGTAATCCCAATTTTTTATATGTGCTTTTTGTTACAGCATGAGTTCTAGTGTTGGGGAGACAGTTGATGATAGCAGTGATGATACCTGTGATTTGGTTAATTTTAGGGTACACTTGGGTGGTAGATTTAGAAAGAATTCTACAGATTATGTTGGTGGGAAGGTTGAGTCCATTCATATGGACATAGACACTTTGAACTTTTGGGGCATTATGGAGGCAGTTAAAGAACTAGGATACTCAAATGTGGAAAAATTGTACTACAAAGTTCCTGTCTCTAAGAGGAAATTTAAATATTTAAAAATATCACTTGTTTGTGATGATGAGGGTGTTAGTGATATATTAGAATGTTACAAGAGAGGATGTGAACAAATAGACTTGTATGTACAACATGGTGAAAGTATGTGTGCTTCACCCAATGATTGGCTACCTGAGCCTAGAACCACACTAGAGGATGTCACAATTCCTCCAATTATGTTTAATGCAAGTGATTGTACAAGTGGCCAAGATGAAGTGATATTGAAACATCAAGAACTTGGTACCGGTTTTGGCCTTGATTTTGAAGTTGAAGGGGGTGTGACTGGAGTGTACTTGTTGACATTTATGATGGCTTTGAAGAGGAGTTGAATGGGAAAGCAATCGTTGTTGTGGTAATTGGAGATGAGAGGACCACTGAGGCTGTGAATGAAGTAAATAAATGTGGAGTTAATGAAGCTGATTTGGTTGGTGAGGGGGTAAGTGTATTCAGTGATAGAGGTCTAGGGGTAGTAAATGAACAAAGTAAACAATGTGAAGTAGAAATTAAAATTGAATTGGGGGGTGGTGAGGAAATTGGACAAGCCACTGACTTTGTGGTTGTTGAAGATGCTGACATTGGTGGTGATGTTGTGGAAGAAGCTGCAATTAAGGCTGAGAAGGTTGACATTGGGGTTGACTTCATAGTAGATGATTTTTGGACTGACATTGTTGTAGAAGCTGAGAATGGTAATGTGGGTGGTGCAGAAGTAAATGAAGCTGCAAATGGTAATGTGGATGTGCAGATCAGAGAAGAAGAGAGGCAATCAGGAGCTGAAGAGGTACCTACAAAAATAAATGAAGCTGCAAATGGTAATATTGATGGATTAAGACCTGTTGTTGATGATGTTTAGATAAGAGATAAAGTCCTTGCCTTCACTGAAGCCCAACCTGCACCTGAAGCCCAACATGGAACTGAACCCCAACCTCTACCTGAAGCCCAACCTCCAACTGAACCCCAAACTGCACCTGAACCCCAACCTGATTTGGAAGCTCATGAAGGATCTGATGGTGGACATGAACAAGATTTGGAAGAAGAAGAAGAAGAAGAACATGTCATTCTTGTTCAGGCTGCTAATGAGAGTGATGATGATGATGAGGAGTAGGAAGAGGCAAGGGAGAATATACTCAGGAGGGTGGATGAGAAGAATGAAATCATGGATATGTTCGACATGTTGCCAAAAGTGGGAGAGGTTTGTGAACAAGGTCCAGATAGGGAAAGAAATGAAGCTCCACATGCTGGTGATTTTAGAGGGGAAGCTGCAGATGTTGAAGAAGCAAGGGAAGAAAGAGTAGATGGGCAAAGAGAACATGGAGAAGCTGAGGAAGGACAAAAAGTTAGGGAAGGACAAAAAGCAGGACCTCAGATTGTTGCAGATGAAGAAGATCCACTATATGAAGATGGAAGAAGAGGACCTGGGATTGTTAAAACTTCAGTGTACTACAACTCAGAGAAGGAAGTGTCAGTATATACAGATGATGAGGAAGCTACAGATGATGATGTTGCTAAAAGAATGCTAGACAACAGGACTTTTATGTACAATCCTACTGGACCATTTAGGGACTTCTATATGGGGATGAAGTTCACAAGTGTGGTTGTTGTGAGGAAGGCTGTAACCAGGTATAGTGTTATGAAGAGGCAACCTGTTCACTCAGAAAAAAAATGATAAAAGAAGAGTTCACTGTAAGTGCCTAGAGGAAGGGTGCCCATGGAGAGTTTACATTTCTCAAATGAGGAAGGGGGTAGGTACAAAGTAAAGACATATGTGCCAGAACACACATGTGAGGAAATATTTGACAATATGAGGGTCACAAATAGGGTTATTGTGGAATATTTAAAAGATATTATTTTGTTGGTGCCTTCAATAAAGACTAAGGCAATAAAGAAGCTGGTGTGGGATAAATTAAAGGCAAGGTTAATTATGGTAAGTGCAGGAAAGCAAAGTTTTATATTTTCCAGGACAAAATAAAAAAATTCATGAAAGACTTTGAATATATAAGGAGTTATGCAGAGGAGTTAAGGGTAAGCAACCCAGGAAGCACAATACAGCTTCAAAATTTCTTCCCAAGACCTGCTGCAAGGCCACACTTCAAGAGATTTTACATTTGCTTTGAAGCTGTGAAGAGGGGTTTTCTTTATGTTTGTAGACCATTCATTGGTCTGGATGGTTGCTTCCTCAAAGGCTTGGTGAAGGGGAAAATATTGGTTGTTGTCGGCAGAGATGGGAACAACCAGATGTTCCCCATAGCTTGGCCTGTTGTGGAGTCTAAGTCAAGGTCATCATGGCAATGGTTCTTGGAGCTTTTGAAAGGGGATTTGCGACAAGGTTCTTGTCAGGGTTAGACTTTAATGTAAGACCAACAAAAGGTGATGTTGACTTTAGTTGATTTTAGTTGTTTAACCCTAATGATTAATTGTGCTAATGTTTGACCTGTTTGTGACAATATGCAGGGTCTCATTACAGCTGTTCAAGATGTGGTGCCAGAAGCTGAGCATAGAATGTGTGTGAGACACCTCTATGCAAACTAGAGGAAGAATTTTAAGGGTGATGACATAAAGCTGAAGTATTGGGCTGCTTGTAAGTCTCTTAATCTCTGCAAGATGTGGGAAAATTTGAGTAATTTAGCTGAACTTTGTCCTGACGGTTATGTTGCTATGAAAGAGAAGTTGCATCCTAAATATTGGAGTAGGGATTTTTTCTCTTTTGACTCATTTTGTGATGTAGTTGACAACAACATCTGTGAAACATTTAACGGTGTCCTAGTAGGTGCAAGGTCTAAGCCTATAAAAACTATGTTAGAAGACATTAGACTCTATGTGATGAAGAGAATGCACCAGAAAAGAGACTTTGTAACCAAGTGGAAACAAACATATGCCCCTAGGGTTCATACCACCATCCTAGAAAACAAATTAATTGGTGGATCTTGGTCACTTGCATGGAATGGGGTTGATGGATATGAAGTTAGGCTAGGGGATGAGAAGCATGTGGTTTTACTAGGTAAGAAAACATGTACTTGTAGAGTATGGCAGTTGAAAGGCATTCCCTGTGCACATATTTGTGCATCAATCGCATATGAGAAGCATGAATTTGATAGGTATGTTGCTGACTGGTTTAAAAAAGCATTCTATATGAAGACATATGGTTACATGCTTCAACCTGTTAGAAGTATACAAGATTGGCCACATTCAGACATGCTCCCACTGCTGCCTCCTGTTGAAAGAAGGATACTAGGGAGGCCAAAGAAACATAGAAGAAGAAGAGGAGAAGGGGAAAGAGTCCCAAACAATCCTACTACAGCTTTAAGGGTTGGTGTGAAGATGGTGAAGATGGTGTGTACATTATGCCATAAACAAGGTCATAACAAAAGGACTTGTGATCTGAATCCAAAGAAGATATTTCAATTACTCACATTGGGGTTAATGTTGATTTTTACTCCCTTATTGTTGTTGATTTTTGACATGTTATCTGTTTCTTTGTAGGGAAAGGGGAAGACAAAACAAGTGAATGCGAGACAACTTAGTGCTGAGGATGAACATGATGAGCAAGTACAAGGGCAAGCACAAGCGGAAGCACCTGTGAATGATGATGTTGTTGGTGAACCACAAGATCCTCACCTAGGAGAATCACCTATGAATGAGGATGGCCTTGTCCTTCCAACACCTGCCCAAGATGAAGCACCACTTGTAACAAAAAAGCCAAGATCGACTAGAAGAAGGCCTACAAACAAGGTAAACAAAATAAATATCAACTGTGAATGATATGAACTACAATGATTATATATATGTTGATAAACATCATTTGCTAAAATATGATGTAGGGAAAGGGTATAGCAAATGACAATGTTGATCACAATGATACACATGAAGAAGCGGAATCATTACAAGTTCCTAAAAGACCAATCAACAAGAAAAAGGACTGCACTATAGGTTTTGGACTTTACCCCAATCCTCAATTTCGACAACAAATTCTGAATGTAAGTTTGTGGTTAATATATATATATATATATATTTATAGGCTATGTTGTTGGAAGATGTAGTTGACTTCCGATTATTTTTATAGCCTGGAAGACCTACACAACAAATTGTTATAGAGGATAAACAAGGAAGGGAGAAGTAGGCTAGAGGCAAAGGGAAAAGGACTGAGGGAACAAGGAAGAGGAAGAAAGTTGCTGGTGTTTGGATCCTATAGAAGAGAAAGGCAAAGGGAAAATTCATGAAGGACATAACTTTTTGTTATATTTTGTAGCTATATGAGTGGAAAATAATGTTGTTGTTTCTATATTTTTGACAAACATTTCATGTTGGAAAGGAGATGTTAAATGGTAGGTTTTTGAGTATGGTATAATGCTGAATGTATGGTGGAGTAGAGTATACTTTTGAGCTGGTATGAATAGAATATGTAATTGAATATTTGTGGAAATCAAAGTGTCATTGTTCAATTGCTTGTGAATAGGTAACTTTGTTTCTTGTACATTATAAACAGGAGATTGTTCACACAAAATACCAAGTAACTTCTTCCATTCATTTCATATGGTTACAAAGAAAACATGGATCCCATACTACAAACTTACATAAACTAGCCAACGCTACCATAACCTACATTAATAAATGAAAACTAAGGAAGACAATAACTAGTTTCAGTCTTCAAATTGCTTGTGAAAAGCAAATTAGACATCAAATATAGAAAATACCCTAACACTACAACATCAAATAATTTCTTCCACTTCCCTTTGCCTTCACTGTTTGGTAGAACAAGGTTTGATGCAAGTGATGACTTGTCATTTTCAAAACATGGACCACCATAACTTCATCCATCCAATTTTTGTATGCTTCCCCTTCCACTTGCACTTAAACTTCCTTTACCAGACTTCAATTTCTAGTTCTGCTCCTTCCATGCCTTCAATTTCTTGTTCTCTTCATGCAGCTCCAATAACAAGCTAGCATAACAGGGGATGTTCAATTTTGGATCATGCCAATCCCAAAATGGACATCCACCCTCTTCCTCCTTCAATTCAAAAACATGTAATCATCAAAATAACAGACCTCTAGTAAAAAAAATGAAAACAAACCAAAATGAGAATCAACAAACCCTAACCTCTAACACACAACAGTAGAACCTCCTTCCAGGGTTCTCCTCTGTCCAAGATGTAATCCTCGGTGCCCTTCTTCCACACTTGCACATCACAACTGGACCTTCATAATCGAGATATAGCTCTCATTTATATTTCCCCATGGATGAGAACAACAAAACCCTATCAGATGCTACTCGAGGAAGAAAAAGAAAAAAAAACAAGCAGATTGGACAACTCACAAGCTTAGCCAAGCCACTCCTCACCTCTGTCAATCTCAAACCCCTAGTGCGTGCTGCTCGAAGAAGAAGACATGAGCGTTGGATGGTCAAGTGAGAAACGTGTGACCGACTTTATCTAGGTGGGACGATGAAGTGGCATGACATGTAGGATTAGAGTGTGTCTGGTGTAATGAAAATGACAGGTAAGCACCACTCAACAGATTCTGTTCAGAAAATTGACGGTAGGGACCATCGCAGAACAGAATTCTAATTTTTGGACGTCTCCGAAACGATTCAAAGTACGGGGACTATTGCGGATCAAACTGCAAAGTTCAGGGACCATGGGAGATAAAAAACCTCAAAACAATTAACACCATTTTTAGGCAACACCTAATACTATAATATTTAACATCACAACAATTCATTGGGAATGAACCAAATGGTAGCTACAACAATTTACTGGGAGTGAATCGACTTAAAAGAACTAATCTATTCAACACTTCTTGTATGAAACTCTAATCTACTTAACTAAAGGAAATTAAGAACCATGTCAAACACAAAAGCAATGAACATGAGTATCGCAGTGACTTCGATGCAAAAACACTCAAACACAAACAACAACTAAATCACAAACAACATAACAAAATCAACCATACACAATCATGAAAATCTAAATAAAAAACTGACTCATCTATTACATGTACTTGTAATAGAAGATTTGAACAAAAAATAGAACCCAAACACACAAGCAACAAACATGAACATCGCTGAAAATCGCTGTTGTGACAAAGACGACAAAATTATCTAACACAAAGAACACCAAACTTATTGAATTGAAGATCTGGACAACGAAGAAAATCACACCATAACAAATATAAAAAAAATCATTGAAACCCTAGATGGTTGAACAGCGCCTCCTAGCTTTCACTTCTCTCTCCTTCACTCTCTCCCAGCAGAAATTCCAAAGCGGGTCCCTCCTAACTTTCGGATCAGAAGACATGACCCGCGACCTACAACAATTATGGGTAAAAAAATAAAAATAAAAGATAAGTTGATGGACATATCCACAATGAATGGTCAGGATGGGCTCTCAAATGCACATGTAAAACACATGAAACAAACATTTCCCTTTATTATATCCATTATCATTATTTTTGGATTTGCACGACATGGTTTGTTTCAATGCAAAGCTCTAGTTCCAAGCTTCGATAGGGAAATATTTCCTATGGCTTTTTTTTTATTATCTCCGGGGATATTCATATAAATTTGGCATTTCTTAACTTTGTGCTACATTCTAAAGTCAAATATTCAGAGATGTTAGAAGAACCTTCATCTCTAATGCAAGTGCAGATTATCAAAGAGATTGTGCTCATGTCCCTGAAGTCGTATACGAGTAATAGTGTGTAATTGTGAACTTAATATAAGATTTGTGGATTTGATGTTGAGCATATTAGTTTCATTTTGAAATACATCAATTCGTGGTTTTGCATTTGAAAATTATATGAATTTGTGATTGTTTATCATTTTAGTGATTTCATTGGATGGATAAAGCTGTATAGCTTACTGTGTAATATACAAATAATTAGGGGTGTTCACGGGTGGGTAATCGACCCGCCAACTCACGAGTTGGTAGTTTGTAATACATCCACTGTCCATTAATTTAAATTATTTTATGGTTATTAATTTGCGGTTTGACGGGCGGTTTGGTGGTTCAAGCATAGATCGTCAGTTTCTTTTGGGTTTCAATTTCAGCCTTTTTTTTTTAACAAAACGAAATGATATTTCATTCCAAGGGGATAAATCCATTACAGAGTACATATAACCAAACCAAAACTAAAAAAACAAGCCAACTTATAAAATAGTAAAACCTATCCAACTAGTCCAAAGAAACTAAAATATGACCCCTAGCTAAGCATCCCCAAGAAGACACAAACTCTATAGCTGAGAGGGGGCCTTCGGAATAATCCTTTCCCCAACCGGGCACCATAGTCAATATCGGACCATTCAAAAAACTGGAGCAACGACGTGCAATAATCC
>JAYMTA010002837.1:0-15581 GCA_036897625.1 Pelargonium cotyledonis | reverse complement strand
TTTCAAAGATCAAAAGATATGAAAATATTAGTTCATGACTTTGAAAACACTTTTAGAACATGTAAAAATTCAAGGCTGCTGTAGCAACTGCCACATTCAAGGCATGTTGTCTCTGTTCTTCCGTTACTTCACTAATTAATCTCTCGGGTGCACCAAGTGCAGGGTACTCCTGCTTAATGATCTTAAGCCTTCCAAAAGTCCATCTCCACTTCTTTGATTTCTGAAAATTATATGCAATGTAATTTAAACGAAAAGGAACACAATGAAAAAGTAGATAGGATAGTGAAGGAAGAAGATTGCAAACAAACCTTTTCTTCTTTCGGTTTTGCCTCAAAAACGAAAATCCTCTTCACCCACCCAAACCAGCACGTCTGCTTCGCCATTGAAGATTCATTTAGCCATGTCAACCTAATTTAGTGTACATCATTTTCTTCTTCAAGCACACCTTTCATTGGATAGAAAACAACAACAATTTATCAAATTTCTAGAAAACAAAATGTAAAGTCTATGTTGAAACTTAAAAAGATCAACCACCCTATTGAACCATAATTCCATGGTTAGCTTCTTCAGTTATTATACTCAGAACAAAAAACCACGCTCCATAATCACAGTACTTACATTTCCAAGACTCGTCCAATCCATATCCCATTTGACCTATATCAAAGAAACCCATATCCTAAACTACAACATACAATTGAGAGTTTCAAATCATTAACACCTTTCTTTTCTTCATTGAGAGTAATAAATACAATCTAAATCTATATGTTGCCCATATCCAAAAAAGTACCCGTACTAATGATCTATCACAGAATAAGAAAATTGGGTTTGTCCTTTTATCAAACACAGGAAGTGCATCAACTTAAGAACCAGAAAAGAAAACACCCATACCATGCCAATAAAACCAGAACCAAAACATTAGTTCTGATGATCATCACATTACACAACAGAACAAATCACCCAAATACAAAAAGGAAGGAAATTCAGCATACCCACATTTTAATGGCTTTGAAATCACCCAGAAAACCATCAAAATCACCTCAAACTGATGAAAAATCCAAGTGGGTCTCTCTTGGTATGGAAGATATATAAGAAACTAAGAATTGAGTAACTTGGTTTTGCAGCTTTTGCTTTCAAAAACAAGAAATAAAACATACCCATATAATAAGAAGAGGGAGAGAGAGAGAGAGAGAGAGAGAGATACCCAAATAAAAAATAAAAATAAAAACTTGTTCCAATGATGTGCATGTGGCTGGTTGCCTGCAGACTTAGGAGCAATTCCCTTCAACTTTGGCATGACTGATGACTTTAGTGCTCTTTCACCTTCATGGGTCCTCTCTTTCTCTTTAATTTCTTTCTCCCTACTGTCACTTTCACAAACTGCCACTCACCGCTTCAAATGTATCATCTTTCTCCATATATTTACCACCTGACCCTAACCCTCCATTTCATTGTCAGATCAAAATTCAGAAACTGAATGGTGACATATACTAATCTCCATCAAGAATTAATATGCTATCACTCAATTGTTCATGTCTTACTTATTACATGATGTAATTGAGAGACTACTTTATGAGTTTCATGATTTGGGAAAGTGGCAAGTTTTACTTGTATGTATAATATATGCATGTAGGCACTTTCTTTTTCAATGATTAACTTCTCACCTAACTTAGAAAATGGTTCCCATATTTTTGTGAATAGGAACTAATAAGCCAAGTATATACTCACCCGATAGAATTTGTGCGAGGAGAGCGACTCATTAGATAAAGAATATAAATTAAACCTCTCCCATACCCACTCAACTAATTTGTGAGAACGAAGGAATCCGTCGAAATCAGTTGCTCTAATAATGTATAATAATCTCTTTCACAACTTAATTTAAAACAAGTACTCTTTACCTTGCACTCTTTTACTCTATCCATATATACATATATATCGGTATCTGTTTTCTTTTTTTTTTTTTTTGTAAATTAATACAAGGTTGAGGAGAGATTGGCCCTGGTCTTCATGATAAGCATAAGCCATGTGAAGATTTTGCCCAGTTTTAGTCTTTGTCCAAGAAATGGGAGTTTGGTTCTTGCTGCCCCATTGTGGCCCAGCATATGCATTTCACAAACCCTTTTGAGCTGTTTCAAAAGCTTTTGATTAAGCTAATTGGGTTTTCCTAATGAGATGGCTTTTGAGCTGTTTTGGATGGTCCAACCACAAAAGATAATATGGATATTTATAGTCTTCCTCTTCTTTCCTTTTTCTGGAAAAAATAAAAAAGAGAAATGGAATAGAGAGCATTTAAGCACAAAAATGATCTCATAATGAAGCTCTTATGATTGCACTCACAACCCATTTCTCCAAAAATCTAACTGATAATTAAGTGTTGCTTCACTGGATGTTTTGTTATTTATTGGAGCATTGTAATGTTTTGGAATAGCCATTATGATGAGAGGCCACAGGGGATGCATCAAGATGATCAAAATTGGCTGGACCATAGTCATAGAAACAAACTAATCATAAACAAGCATGTGAGAAAGTTGAGAAAACAATGTATCAGCTAAGAATCTGTGCATTTGCAAACCCAAACCCGAAAACAGGACTGACCCGAATCCATGTTACATGTCACAATGTAGGGTAAGCATGATCATGCACAAAACAGCAAGTGACTCAACTTTGTGGGATGAGCAATGACACTGCCTCATCTCCTGTAATTGTAGGTCACTTCAAGGTTAGGATTAGGAATAGGGACTGATCAAGATAAGACTACTTCACTATGCACATGACCATTCTCCATCCTTATCCATGACCTGATGCCGAAAGGCTGATTGGTGATCTCCAGGATTCTTGCACCTCTGGCCCAGTTCCCGTAGCCTCCATAACCGGTATGCCTAGCGTAGCATAACCATAGCTTCTCGTAGGGGCAGCACCAGTCCAATCCATGGTTGTGTCCTACAAAAACTGCCTGCCCACACCAAGAAAAGACATAACTCGCGTTACTTAACCGAAATCCTTATAAAGCTTCCATAGATCAGTTTCAAGTTTTGCTTAATGAACATCATGAAAAAAATGCACCAACTCGATTCAAAGTAGGTCACATATTCACATAACAACTGGGGGAAAGTTTGTTGCTTTCCCTGACGATATGGAACAAATATATGCATCTTTCATTTGAGTACTGACCTAAAGAGAAGGCATTTTCTGATATATATGGACATGTTTGTGTATGTTATGTATCTTACCTTGACTGAAGGCCTTTCAACAAGAAGTTTCATGATTCCCATTTCGGCTTCTTGTGCAGCAACTTTCTCCTTGTTGATGGAACCTACACAAGGTTCGTGTATTCTGAATTTTGGAGCCACTTTCTTATAAGCTTTACTCGGTATATGCCAAAAGATCAGCTCAGGCACCCTATCAGATACATTGGTTTGCAAGTTAAAATCAGACAAGACAAATTCAGAACTAATTTGATTGGTCTCATCAAAGGCTTAATCTGAAACTGAACATAATCAAATTCTGTTTTTTAACCTTAAATCCGGGTTGACTTGTTGAGATTGAAGCTGGAACCATTTAGCTTGGGCACTTGATATAACTTGAGGGTAAGACCCACCACCAGAATCAAGAAAGTAGAGAAAAGCCAGAGGTGAACCTTGACCATCCGAGACTTGGAGAACATAATTGGACACACTAGGCCAAAGATCTCTAGGACCACTTCTAGAATAAGATAACTCATCATGTTCAATCTCATTCCTCATCAGCTCGAAGCGATGCGTTCCTCTGAAGCTACAATCATCTTCACCAATGCACATCATCATGATCATCATAACGTGACATGAACTCTAACAATCAAACATGTTTGCTACTTATGTAACTCGAAAACTTGGGATACTAACCTGAGAGCGACAAGTTGGTGACAGGGCAGCGAGGTTGGGGAATCCCGGAAGGTGAAAACCAGTCGAGAGGCCATTCAAATGGAGCATCATCATGGTTGCCAAACACAGAAGCCCATGGTATGCCCCTAGCTCTGGTGGGAGAGATGGCTTTATCCCAATACAAGCTTGCATTTGTAATTGCAATGTTGTTAGCAGTAATGACATCTCCCAAATATACTACAAAATCTGCTATACATTCAGATTCTACTTCATCAGAATACAGTACTACACAACATTCTGGTAAAAATTGTGTTCCATTATCACTCTACTGTCTCAAAATTTGCAGCGATTAAGGTTTAGTAAGCAATAATTATAAATAAGTAAAAGACTCAATTTGGTTCTTATTGGTCCTGAATTTTCGTGTTTCGATCCAAAATTAAATATATGAAAAGTTGACATAAATTATGATAATATAGTGTTAGAGTTTGTAATTAAGTAAAGATCGATGAGATGAGAAAATGAGATGACCTGGAGTTTCACGATCGAGAACAGACGACATGACAGTGACGGAGTTGAGGTCTTGTTTGGGGCCCCAAGTTGTCCACGCGTCCTCGCCAAAATGCAGGTCTGCGAACAACGCTATCTTGAACGCCGCCGCTTCACTGCAATTACCTTCCGCCGTCGTTCGTAGTACTGCCCGTCGCCGGAGCCTGCCTTCAACGTTTCCGGCGACGGCGGTGGCGGATCGCCAGAACAACATTAATATAGATACAAAAGCAACGGACAGGATCATCGTCGGACAATTACATGCCATAATATAATGGGAGCTTAGCTACCACCACTGTCTGTGCTGTAACTGTATATAGAGCAACCGGTGGTAATTACAGACGATCGGTGTGTATATGTGGTTGGGCTGTTATTATTGGAGCTTTTGTGGTCACATAGCCTGAGCCCCAAATTACCATACTGGCCCTCCCTAATGGAGTCACTGTCGGATTCGGAACATTTATTTAACGTTAACCAATATGACGAACAAACGAATACTTAAAGTTGCATTAGATGAATTCACAAAACAAATTTTTGGCCAATGAACTGTAATTAGTGACGACTTCAGTTTTATAATGTGTGGTTATAGTGTTCATGTATACATCTCTTGATGTAATATTATAATGCAACCTAGCGTGCCCAAACAATCCAACCCAATTTTGGTGACTGGACCATCCTACAAAACTAAATCTACAGGAGTCACGTTCGGGTTGATAAGACTTCTTGTGTATCCTCTAAATGCTCACTTGTATCTTGTTACGTCTGGTCGGTAAACACTTGTTGAAGATCTCATCCAAGTAACTTTCTAAATTTACTTGCTTGTTCTACTTTGCATTAATTCTGATTTGAAAATTTATGAATTGAAGATATCATCGCCACTGAGCATGATATATTATATATATGACATCATATAACCATATCATAAGTGTCACGCCACTCCATCACCATGATATTTTTATCAAGTTAGCGTGACATTGATGATGCAATAGTGACATCAATTTGGCCCACATGACATCGTCACCATCAACCAATTGTGCAATATCACATAACCACAAATGCATTTTATGATAATAAATATATCATCTCCCTAAACAATAAGGGACAACTTTTCACTTACAAAATTCGTTTATCGCATTTACACATTTCCATTTTCTCGAGATAGTAGAGTCTTGATTTACATCCAAGATAGAGAAGTCACACGCTTAATGCGAAAAGCAGAGCTTGTGCTTCAAATTTTGCGTAATGGTATGCTTCGTTATAATGTGCAGGCTCTTATATAGTTTGTGAGATCAAGAGCAAAGCTGAACCCAAATTTTAAACATTCAAGCCTAAATTTGTCCACCTATGTTTTATATTTCTTTTTTTAACTTAATTGTACATGTTAATGTCGTGGAAATGGCTTTTATATATTATGAATTGAAGAGAAATAGTTACATGGGTGAAGAATATTTTGGGTATTCTGATATGGGTTAAGACCCCTTATCTACGTCTAGCACAAGAATATCCATTGTCCAAAAAGGAGCACAGCAAAACTTAAGCACGTATGTGTGTAGGTGGGTATATACTTAACATGTACCGTTTTTTTTTTTTTTTTTTAGGAAAATAATACGAATATTATTAACGAAGCATCAATAAAAAGTTACAACCAAGACCACCTGTAACCTTATAGACTAGACAAAGATCTAGAGACCCGGCAAAAACCGACCCACTATATCGCTGATCAACAACCCCAAAATTTTAGAACAAACAGAAATCAAGGTAACCCAAAACCTTTAAAGATAGCAAATCATCTCGGGTCCTAACACGAGACCCGACAAGGCTATCCCAGACTTCACTATCCGTATCGGACCGTGAATCACCATAATCAGCACTTCCAACAAGGGAAGACATACTTCGAACGAGAGAAGACAATCCTAAACTTCCAAAAAAACGCTACAAACAAACTTCCAACAAGAGAAGACATACCACTAAAAAAACAAACTAAAAAACTAAAGAACTACCGGTACAACCCAGATCTGAACTGAAGACGGCATTTTGCTTGGACTTCAGCATTTCTTGGCAATACTAAAGGCGAAACTCCGGCGACCAAGCCGCCAGAGGTAATGCAACTGTACTCAAGCCTTAGCAGAGAGAGAGACGGCACTATGGCATGTACCGTTTGTTGGTTAAGAGTTTGCATCTTTATAAAATGGAAGAGTTTTCCAATTTTACATTTGAGAAACAACTTCAATGGGACAAGTACTTTTTATGTTGGCAAATGCCGCTTCTTACAACTCCAATTGGCATGATGCGTCTACATACCACTATATATATATATATCAAATTGGTGACATGACCGATACTATCTCCAAGTCTATTCTAAAAGCAATGCATTATAAGTGACCCTTTATACCGATTCGATCTCTTGAGCCTCCAATTTGGATTAAATTAACGAAGAACCATCCATGATTTATTTGAAGTAGGAAGATGCTAAGATGGGTTGGGCCAAACTTTGATTTATATTTTGGCCTATCATTGATAATTGTTGAAAAATAGCCAACTAGTATGTTATAAGTGCCCTTTGTACCGAACAAATTGGTGAGTCACTCCATTGACATTGAATGCATCATTATCCAAATGGAGATAGGACACGTTTGTGTCCTACAAACTGCCATTTATTGAAGGTTCAAGATGACAGCCAAGAACCGCAAGTGCAATTCAAGCACAAAATGACAATTTTAAGGACCACAAACCAGTGGCAATTGTTTCCACGTATTAAGGGTAGCTTGTTTAGGAACATGCATGAACATGAGTACTGGATGGAGTAAATATAATTTGGTCAAATTGGTTTTTATTTTGTTGTAAAAGAATTAAAATAATTAGCACGATTTAGCAATTGGACAACACAAATTAAGACTGTGAGTGGAGTTTTCGGATTCAATTTTTACTAAACACACTTACAGAGAATGGTGGAGTAAATATCATTTGGTCAAATTGAAAATTTGAGATTTTCAATTATGTATTTATAATAAAAGTACAAAAAATAAACAAATATGAAAGAGTAGTTGATGCGCCCGTTTGACTCGCGGGTCAAAACAAATATACTAAGTTGTAGTGTAATAGTATACTTGTCCACGTAAGCAAGGGTATTTTCCTAAGTGTAATATTTTCTAAATCTTATATTGGTCGTCCACTCTAGCTTGGCTGCTTGTCGGTCAAGACTTGTTGGATGTCCGTCAACATGTCACCCGCGATGAAAACACACCAAAGAACGATGATCTGGGGTGGTGGTTCCGGGGCGCCGCCTTAGGCTTGAGAGTAAGATCTCAGCGAGATACCACGAATCTTTTAGAAAGTGTTTTAGAGAGAGAAAGTGAACATGTGAGAATAAGGATATGAGAGAATGATGATCCCCTTCTTCTTGCTTGAAGGGGTATTTATGCTAACCTAAAATAAAGTGTCATGTGTCATCGCATGATTGGTCGGAATTAAAGTGGACCCCACTTAGGAGCCTTGGTTGGCCGATTGCCGGCTTGCGTACATGCCGAACGAGGACAGTCACTTCCGTCGTCCCGTGAGCCGGTCAACATGCTCGACGAGCATAGTTGGTCAACATGATTGGCGAGCATAACTGACCAACATGGTTGGCAACCACGACTGACCAACATGGCTAGCTGGTGACGTTGGAGCCAACGTCTGTTGGCGTTAGAAGAGCGCGACATTGGATGTCGTCAATAACTTTAGTGTCGTCCATTGGCGCTTCACATGCACAATGGCCCTTTAGGCGCCGGCAGGAGACGTTGGTCGTTGCCGGTGTGGTTGGATATGGCTTTTGAGGGCTCGTCGTCTCTTTGACTCGTCTTAGGACCAAAAACTTGGATGACGAGGCGCTCGGACGCCACGCGTCAGGTTGTGACTCGTCGATTTACTTGTATTTTTTTGGTAGCGTCAACAATCATAACTTTTTAGAAATATACTCAAAAATTTTCACAAATAATGTGATTATTTAAATACAAATATTTATCAAAAAATATTATTAATGTATTTTATAATCAATTTTATATTATAAACTATTTATCAACATTTTTTACCAAATAATTCAAATATTTATTGATTATTTTAGAGAAGTTATACACACACTCTCGATTCTCATATTGTGACTAAGTTCCAAAACCCAAAAAAAGATATAGCACGATTTTGTGGGATTGCTTAAATAACCATAAGAACATAGAGTACGTCTACAATCTCTATGACTATAAGACCAATTAATGCCACCAGTTGCGGTTACATTGTATGTGTCGAGTACAACGTCAACGCTTCTGGATAATGAACCCATTATTTTTTTACTAACCGACACGTTTTTGTTGGCTACTTATCTACTCCTACTTTTATCAAAACGCTCGCATATGTTTTTCGTTTTCGTGGGCATTTTCGTCCTCGTCCAAAAACGACGCGTTCAGACTTGTCTGATCCCTTCATTCTCGGCAATTTGGACCAAACACATATCCCACTTGCGCCACAGTTCACCCAAGCGCGTGTTTCTCACACTCCGATGACGTGTCCCCATGTTTTTGGGCTGTGGTGGCGTGGCAGGAATAGAAGAAAAATATGATTTTTTTATTTATTTAAAAAGAAAAAAAAATCGTGCCAAATATTTCATTCTATTTAGTTTGGCTACGTCAAAAGGTTTATGTAAATAACGATAATACAAAATAAAAAATTAATGTGACATTTATGCTAAAGTTTTGTATATTATAATATTGTCTTTGAATTAAATAATGTATTTGGACCAAGAGAATTAAATAGCTTTACGGATAGGTTCATTTTCGAATTTAAAACTTGGATAGAATATGCCAACTTTTTTTTTATATGCCTTGTTCTCATTAATTGAATCAAATACCATTGCATTAAAATTGTTAGAAAGTGGCCACCATTTCTAGATGTAACGTTTAATTTAGTATTTTAGATAGTTATGATAGGATGATCCAAAATCTTTGAAAAAATAAATATATATTTTTCATTTTGAGATAATATTTTTTAATGGACAACAATATTTTGATAGGTTATTTTTTTGTAAGGGAAAGGTTAATTCTTTTGGTTGAACTATACACCAAAAATATCAGTTCCCCATTTTTTTTCCATAATCCCACTAAATAATAAAATTGGTTTATTTCCAAACAATTAGTTATGGATGACAATAAAACCGATTGTACTGTTTCTTAATTTATTTCTCAATATTGAAAACGTAACCGTTATTTTAAGACGTAATTAGGTAAATGTTCAAATTTTAAATTTGTATAATATCAAAAATGACAATAAAACCGATTTTAATCGTCCTTTGTGACCCCTAGGGGGACGGGAATTTCCCGCCCCCATTGGTTGATGACAAAGATTATAATAAAATATACGTTAATATAAGTTTAATTAAAATTAAATAGTTTAGAAAAAATAATTTCATTAAAACAAGTTTCTAGGTTTTCTAGTATGGTCAATTCCACAGTGGCGTACACGCGCCGCATCGGTAATTCAGCCATCTTTATCTGCATCAAAAGGGTCTGAGTCAGAACTAGGCGACGAGACACAAACACAGCCCCAACTTTTTTCTTTATTTACGCACATTTTAGCGTGCGAATTGTAAATTCAAACAAAAACAGAGGGCTATAATTATAAATGCCCTACCAGCTGCCTACCGATCACAGACGTTTCAAAAACCAAAATTGCTCCAAAATTGACTCCATAAATTCCCGCAATTCTCCAATTTATCCAACCGTTTTTCCGAATTCGGATATTTCAAATCTGGCTTCGATTTCTTCATCTTCTAGGTCTACACTTGCTGTGAATAAAATTATTCATTCTGGGCTGAGCTCTTCTCGTGTTTCTCGGCTCTGTTTGGCTTTGAGTTCTGGTTATGGACAGTTGGAGGAAACCGAAAGGTGATTTTTTTCATCATCAGGACGTTCAGGGAACAAGATCGCACACCAAAAAGCCACCTGCTGGTAAGCTATTTTTGCTGATTGGGGTTTCTGTTTCTTTTTTTTTTTTCTGTGCGTTTGGGCTTGCTATTTTTGTCTAAGATCATTCATCTTTAATGGGTTTTCGCTCCAGAAAAATGGGTCTTTCTCGGATTTTGTTCTTTGATTCTAGATTAATTGTATTTTGTGAATTTGTTGGATGGTGTTTCTCTTCTATTTGGTGCCTGGATTTTGGGGGAAAATTATTCATATCGCGTCTGTGAAACAGAAAGAATTGGTGTTGAATGTTGAATTTGTCTGTGTTATGGACTTATGGTTGGTATTTTTCATGTTCAAAGCTGTATTGTAGGCAAACAATTAATTCCTTTCTGAAAGTGAAGAGTTGATGAGTTCTATAATTGGCTGTGTTTTTTCTTCTTCATTTTTGGGTATTTATTTATCCACAGAAGTGAGTTGTTGCATGGTTTTATTTGACATTTATTGTTTAGTCTTATGCATTTTGGATCATATGTATTTTGTCTAGTGAAATTCACATTTATTGCTCTGCCTTTTTGTGTAAAATTTAGTTATTTCAATATTTGTTTGCTAAAGAATGGCTGTTCAGTTCTCTTTTAAACCAAAATTACTCTAATTTAAAGATGCTCCCTGGTTTGGTGTTGAACCCCTGATCTATGAAGGAAGGATATATAGACTGATGTTGGTTCAAATGCCTAAACATGTTTCTTTCAGTTTTTCATGATTGATGAGAAAATTTGCATCATTAGATTTTCATTTTCTTAAGGGGTAACATTTTAGAACTGAGACTGGAATGCTGAATCTTTTGTTGGATGTATGGTAAATATGTGTCCAAGAAGACACCAATATAGCCAGAACATCGAAAACATACTCAAATACATTTAATGACCATTTTTAGGAGGAATCAAATTGCTCTTGATTTGTTTGGCTTAGGATGAGTGAACACTTAATGCTTCCCTTTTCTCTGCTCGAATTTGTATATGCTTCTTATTTCTAGTACCTGTATCATTTGTCAGTCTGGTGTTATTATAAAATACTTAAAACATATGTTTCTCAGGAAATTGGCAGCAAAAGCAACAAACTGTACCTTCATGGGAGAAGAAATTTTGCTTCTTAGTTGGTTCAGTTCCGTGGAGAAAGATTGTGGAAATAAAGAGATATATGTACCTATATGAAAATGTAGTTCGGTGGAATGATTCTGCTGGTGAAGAAGCGTTTCAAAATGCCAAAAACCGTTTTTGGGCAGAGATTAATGGCCTTCCCTGCGACATATCTTCACCTGACCCAGATATGTATATTGATAACATAGATTGGGATTCCAAGATTAACGAGGAATTACTTCTGAACTTAGAACAGGAAAATGTCCTTGTTGAAGGTAATAAAGATGAAAATGGTGTGATTATTGGCAACCCCCTACTTTTGAATCCGACATTTTCATGTGTTGGATGGGGGGAAGCTGAGGATGACTTCAAAAAGAAGACCGACTTGTCTTCAGGTCCCAGAGTTGAGGAGGGTGACCGGAACACCGATGATAAAAACCCTTGGGAAATTACTTACGCTCAGGCTACTGGAACTGCAAAGGATAAAGGTCCAGAGAACTGTCATAATAATTCATGGGGCCAGGATGAGTGGGGCAACAAATACAGTGGATGGGATGCTGGTTTGAATGTGCCAGAGTCCCTGAATAACAACGGGACTGACAATGTTTGGGGAGCTTGGGATAGGAATAGCTGGAGCAGAGAAGACTCTGGTTTGAACATGTCAAGGTATAAGACCACAAGATATCATAATGATGACTATCGAATAGGTCGTGAGGGAAGGGGAGGAAGAGGAGGAAAGCCGTTTGTGGATAACCAATTTTCCAGGCAGTGGAACTCAAATTACTGTCGACCAGTTAGCCATGATATCTCCGGCAAAGCTGGAAATCCTTGGGGTTGGGAGAAGTCAGTTCTTTGATGGTGGAAAGATAGCATAGCGATTTCTTTATTCATTGTGTCATGCAACACATTCTTGTTGGCGGAAAGTAGTTCATAAAATACAATAGCACACCGCTGGCATGGAAAAGTCAGTCAAGTTTGGTTTTGCATTACATTTTTGTAGTTTGGTGAGATGGAGGACTCATTCTAGATTTTGGAACTTGGCTTCTCCCTGTAGGTTATGCTTGTATGAAAAATGGTGATGCTTTGTTAAGTCTTGATTCTGTTAAGTTTAAGCCATCTAAAAAGGCCTTGCATGTTGCAGGCCAAATTTTGTTGAGATTATCATACCTGATAATGAAAGTATATGCCCTGTTTTGGCAAGATAATGAATCTTCCCTTTTGTTTCTTTCTTTATAATGGGAAATGGGTGCAATATTTAGTGTATAAGAGCGACTTTTTTTTTGACTTAATTTGGTCGTTGAAGTTCCGTCTCTTTAATCACAATGTTCGCTCGATATTGTAGTTTTGTTGTGATAAGTAAAGCTGATATTGCATTTTCTCCTGACGTGACATGTCAAAACCGGTTACAACCAGTCATAACGTTCGAGTATGGCCAAGATGGGCCCAGAGAGAATACATAGGCCCAAAGGAAGAATTGTGTATAAAAATTTTCATTCCTGTTCTGTTGTAACATGTAGTGACCTAATCTGTATTTGCTTGGAGGGGAGAGAGAAAGATGAGGCCGTTTACTCTGTGACGCCTCTCGCATTGGTCAATTGGCGCCGGAACACAGCCGTCTATGCCGAGAAAATTGCGATACAACCTTTCAGATATTCTATCAACGGTGAGTTTAGACTCAGTCTGGAACATACCGATTCGTTCTGATCTGTCAGTTTTATGGTTCATTCGTTTAATTTCTGCGATGGGTCAAAATTCGACCACGATTTCTCTGTCTAAACGAATCAGTTTCGTGATAAATGAAGAGCATTGCAATTGTTGATAGCACATTAGTTGATGGACTATGCAAGATTGGGATGCTCAAAGATATGAACGTCCATCTATGTCCCATGGACAAGACATTAGATGAGTAATGAGATTGGTGTGAGATGATGACGGAGAACGCATTTTAATTTAAGGTGAGATGAAAATGATGTGAGATATACACGGTTTTAAACTATATATATAAGAGACTGTAATGATTTGCAATACTCTATTAGCTTGCCAGAGAGTCGTGGTGGTGTCTACAAGAGGAATGAGAGATTGCTACGGTTGTTATGATTTGCAAATGCTATTAGATTGACATGAATGAGAGATTGCCCTGGTCTGCAATATGCGACTATATGATAAACGGGAGATGGGAGATCGCTGCAGTATGCAATAGGTGAGAAATGAGAGAAGTTGTTATGGTTTGCAATATGCAATTTCGAGATGCGAGATGGACAAGGCATTGTTGTGTGTCAGGTCGATAAGCTTCAACTTCAGCCGGATGGGCGAACAAGTAGCGAGTCAGCTGTTTGCAAGTTAGCCACAATATGCTGATGTTTGTGAGCTAGTGTCTACTGTAATGAGTACAATTTTGTTTGTGATGGAGTTTATATGCCAACATTTGCTTGTTTATGTTTAATTGTGTAATGTTGTTAAATTCATGAATATATTTGCTATTTTGTATTTTCTGAATGTTTGTAATACTCTTTTTAGATCATTATCTTTAGACACGTGCATATCAAACCAACGGCACCAACTCAACTTCCTAAAAATGCCACGTGGCATCTCATAATCCGAGCATCTATTGGCAATCCCATCTAACATAGGTGTCGTCTTGTAAATTCATAATCCAAAACTCAACTCTAAAGAATTCACATTCTTATAACCATTTATCGGTGTCAAGTAAAATCACAGATATCGTATGATAATGATTAACTTTTAACTGAATTTTAAGTAGAAACGTAAGAAACGTTAGTATCCTATGTAAAACATGTTTTTATTTAGCAAATGCATTGAATAAATGGCAATATGCTCGATTTGAAAGAATGGTTCTCATCCTACATATCCTGCTAGGCTACTACATTTCATGTCAAACTCTTCTCAAACACACATATGACCAACAAGCTCTACAAATCTCTCTGCTCTCTCAATCTGTGAAACCTATAACCTACACCTGAAATGTACACCAGCGCTTGGGTAATGATCAGGAAGATCCCCTTGAAATTGAACTGTCAAAAGCAAAACGCCTCTCTACTTCTGTTTTTTTCCCCGGAATGAGGCACTTCTTCAAACAGGAAAAAACTGACAATGAAGGTCAATGTCATCGTATAGTGTAATATGATCATATTCCAATGTCAAGATCATCGGGGCCAGGTGGTGATAGAGGTGGGATTGCCAACTTGTGAGAATCATCTTCATTAGCCTCCAAGACCTTTCGTGCAGTTCCATGAGAGTCTGCGATTCTACCAATCTTCCTTGAAGACAATGCTGCGCTGGTATCTTCCCTCGAAGAGTTGCTACTCTCCACCGATGATAAAAACTTGTTCTTTTCAAGGTTTGTCTGAACAGACGATGTGATTACTGAGCTAAACACTCCTGATTCCCTCAATCCCTGAATAATCACCTGCGAAAGAGGAGCGAAACATCCAAGGAGTCTGATCTCACGACTCAAGGACAGTGAAAAGACTAGAAGACATCTTTGAGGTGAAAATCAGGACAAACTTACCATGGGAGCATAAATGCGTGTCAGAATGCCCTTTTTGATAAGTTTCGTGTTTAATGTTTGATCAGTCCACACAATCCGTTCACGATACCTATAGCAACAATAGTGTACATAAGAAAGCATCTATAAGTAAAAAATTAGTTGCATGATCAAAACGTAATAACTCCCGCAGTTACTATACATTTCCACAGAGGAGACTTGCATTGATCAAATGAATTTCAAGGAATAAGATTCCAAAACATCCATATACACTATATGCTTTAGTATTTAGATTTTTCAATTAACATTTCATCTACAGCATATCCCTTAGGATTTTAGATCTACAGAGCATTTCACTCTACATGAAAAGTTGAGGGGGTTAATGCATTATCCAGAACGGACTAGAATTAATAAGTCCAAGTATCATGCCATAGGCCCCTGGCTACTGCTTTCCATAAAATCCCTATTCTATTCAGAAAAATCCTTTCTTACTATTAATTGTGGGAAATTGTGAATTGTGGCTAAGTACATAGCTATATTTTAGGAATGGTATATATCCCTAGAGTTAGGCTAATTTGAATTCTGTTCAGGTAGTATATATCCCTTA
>JAYMTA010002836.1:0-15582 GCA_036897625.1 Pelargonium cotyledonis | reverse complement strand
TATATAAGATGATTGTATTGTAATTGTACTGTGATTCTGTTTACATTAGGAGAAAAAGGAGTTGAGGTTGGGTTAATAATGTTGAAGCTATTGGCAATATATGTGGGTCTGACTTCATTGATTATTGATTAGTATATGGTTGGCTAGTTTTAAGGGTTGTAGGTTCTGGAACTTGAATTTTTAGCAACTTCATTAGAGACTTGGTTTCTGGATTGTTGAACTTGAAAAGGTACCAACTTGCAGTACCATTTTGAATAGAAAAGGCAAAAAGAGCTTTTGAATGTAGGACCCCACATGAGGAGGAGATTTTACATGGTCTCTTTTTGGATAGGTTTATGGAAAATAAATACATGTAAGGGGTGTGGCCAATGTGGACCATTAGTTTCTTATGCTACATTAAGGGAAAAGGAGGTTGGTGGATTACCATATTCCTCCATGGTTGGCTTATTTGCTCCTTCTAAAGTTAAGTAAATAAAATGTAAATTCACGTCATACTCCTTGTACTTTTCAAAACTATAGAGATGGCTCTCACATCCGGTCGCCGGAAAATTTTTAACTATCACGTCAGTTAGTTAACGGACCAGTTAACAGTGAATACTAAATTGAGTTCAAAACAATTATTAAATAAATATTAAATTAGTTGTTCGATCAAAATTTGAGTACCCCTTTTGCATTTATCCCTAAATTGTGTTGAAAACACTTTCGGTGACAAAAAAAAAATGTTTTTGAAATCATAATTACTAAACATAAAAATTAACAATCTTCATTTCATTTGTTGAGATGTGGGAATTCCAAATTCTAGCCCATTGGAAATAAAACCTTTCTTTCAAATGTTAAAGTTTTGTCAACCAACTCATCTAAAGAATAAAAATATATAATTTGTAGTCACATTTTTATTTGTAAACTTTATGAAGAAGAAGAAAAGTGAGTTTATTTTGAAAATATGTAGAAATGATGGATTTGGTCGGTTTATATATCTACGGTGCATGATGCAACAACCTAATACCCATCTGTCTGTATCAAATTTGTATAAATAATAAAATGACAAATAAATAAAATTCAAAAATACAATCACACATTTAGGCTCCAAAAATTGTTCCCACCACCTCCACGCGCATTTCCAGCGCGTTTCCAATAAAAATGATTATAGATGTGATGATAAAATATTATAATTAATTCTTTTGAAAATTTTGAAGAATTGAAGTGTTTATTGCCCGTAACGAGCAGTAAAGAAACCCCACTTCACAAAACCGCTATTTGAACAGCAATCAGATACTGACACGTGTTTCACAAAACCGCTATTTTATAACCAATCAAGACTCGACACGTGTATGTCGAGGGCAGTATGGTAAACCAGTACGAGGTTGGTGCTGCCACGCAATGCCATCGCTCATCTCCGAATTACGAACCTGCCACCGCCATTTGGACAGCTTGGATCGCTCAGTTTCAATTTTTATAAAACTCACAATTGTGTGTTCAACTCCAAATTTCAAAACAGAAACAGCCTATAGAGAAAAAGTCTTGTGCTAATCAAATTCCAGACAGTTCCATTTTCTGGGTCCTGTGCATTTTTCAGTTTTTCTCTGCTTGTTTGGTTTTCTTGAGAGAAATAGAATTGAACTGAGAGTTTTTAGAGGATCTGATCACAGACAGAGATAGAGAAATGGCAACATATGGAGGAACAACCCAGAAGTGCAAGGCTTGTGAGAAGACAGTGTATTTGGTTGATGAGCTCACTGCTGACAACAAGGTCTACCATAGGGCCTGTTTCAGGTGCCACCACTGCAAGGGCACTCTCAAGGTCTCTTCTTTCTTTTTGCTTGCTTCATTTCTGTTTTTCAATTTTTGTATCTTCTTACAACATTTTGGACTGTTATTTTGTGTTTCAGTTGGGTTTGTTTCTTCTTAGATGCTGATTGAGAGGTTTGTTTGGACTTTGGACTGTTTTGGCTCTGTTTGCATGATAAGGGTTTTTGGAAATTTGTGTTTGGTGGATGATGGGTGGGTGTGGGAGGTTCATATTTGATGGGTTGATCATGATTTACCATGAACCCAGATTGAAAGTTGGTTCCTTTTTCACTTCTTACCCTTGTTTTGGTCCATTCTGGTTTAGGAAACAAAACTTTGGATTTTTGCACAATTGTGTTCTTCACAAGGAATGAGATAGTTGATTTAGGACATAAGGACAGTCTTTGATTTGTTGTTGGTGCTAATTAGGAACTCTAGATCCAATTGGATTTCTTATTACAAATATTCCTAGTAAGTGGGCTAGAAGTTTGTAGGCATAGGTTTAGATGTTTCATCAGACTTGTACACAAACAGCTTTTAGTGCCAACAGCTTGAAGGAATTGCTTTCATCCTGTTTACAAGTATCCACAGAAGTAACTCTCGAACTTGCCGATATATACATGAAGTATAGTAAACTTTCGTCGTTGGTGAGAGGTGTTTGTTGAATCCACTTCCTAGTCACAAGTTTCAGCTTATCCCATTTTTAGAACTGAAATGAACCTATATTAGACACCTCATCAGATTCTGTTTTTTAAGGCTGTTTCTAACTCTCTTGTTCAATTGTATTCTTTTCGGAAAAATCTCTGACCTCCCAATGAACGACTATACCAGTTACATTACATACTTGATGATGCTCATTCCAACAACAAAAAAATCTCATTGTTCTTGGAGGTTTTTGTTTTTTCTTTTATTGATGGCATGAAAATATGGATAACCTATGAACTGTTTTAGACCATAGTCTCTACCAGTTTCTACATAGGATAGATGGTGCACCTTTTCTTTAGTTGCATGCTATATTTGTTTCATTTCTTCTATATCTCTATTTCTCATCTTCTCCTCTCCTCACAGCTCTTCAACTATAGCTCGTTCGAGGGTGTTTTATACTGCAAGCCTCACTTCGACCAGTTGTTCAAGAGGACCGGCAGCTTGGATAAGAGTTTCGAAGGTAGTTAGTATTAACTTGATTTTATTGACCTCAGCTAATATATATCTGCTTCCTCAAGCTGATTCATAGTTTTCTTTTTCTTTCTTTCTTAGGTGCTCCAAAAACGAATAAAGAGAGATCTCCAAGTCAGGTATATATTCTACAATGCTATAAGATTGATTCCATTTCTTAAGTTGTATGATTATATTCAGTTCAAGAAAGGAAAGTCAGTTTCGTTTCATTGATACTATTTTTGGAATTTGGCAGGTTCGCACTAACAACAAATTTTCAAATATGTTTGCTGGAACTCAAGACAAATGCGTATCTTGCAAGAAAACTGTTTACCCGATTGAAAAGGTAACACATAGCTATAATGTTGAATTAGTAGTTCTTTTTGGGACTCGGAAATTTACTGTCATAATCTTGTATGTCACAGTCCAAGAAATATTATCATTGGCCCGAGTTCTTTAATCCTCATTTAGTAATTTTCACATTCCAGGTGACAGTTGATGGTGCATCATACCACAAGAACTGTTTCAGGTGCACTCATGGAGGATGTGTGATCAGCCCGTCAAATTACGTAGCCCACGAGCAGCGCCTCTACTGTAAACACCACCATGCCCAAATCTTTAGAGTTAAGGGGAACTTTAGCCAGTTCGATAAACACGAATCGGTTAAAGGAGTGGTGACCGAGACCGCAATAGCTACAGCTGAAACTTAATTATGTCAATGTGATAGTTGTTCATGTTGTACAATGGTTTTCAAAGGGAGAGTGTGAAACAGGTTAAACAAGAAGAGTAGTTGTTGTTTCTTTGTTGCTCTATATGCACTTGTTTGTGTAATATTGTTAGAATTTTGCCTGTTTAGCTAATTTTTGAGTGTGAGCTTTGAATGAATAAAGAACAATAATTAGCATCAAATTTATATGAACTTCTAGCACATTTTCCTTCTTGGTCTATGTTGATTGCGGATTTTACTAGTGTGCTAATTTGTACGTCTTGCATGTAACCCGATATATTTATGTATCATCAATGTCCCTCGCTTCAAGTATATGAGAATTGTCTTCAAGTACATCTGACGTCATCATTGTTCAATCAAACTCATGTCGATTTATAAAGTTACAATAGAAGTAAAAATCAAAATCAATGTAAAGCATTGCCATTTACTTTCTAAGATGAGAGTTAGATATTTATATATGAATGATTGTGGAACATATTTATATATGAGAGTAACATATTTAGATTAAGAAGCCTTAGTTTTTTTTTTTTTTTTCTACCCTTTTTTAACTGTGTAAAACGTTACGCCATCAACAGAAAAACATAATGAGGACAAATGTTAAGTTGAATATAATATATATGAGTTAGCTAAGCAAGAGAAGCCCAATTGTGAGCCCAAAACATGAGAAGCCCAGTTTTGAGCCCACAACATGAGAAGCCCAATTCTGTAAAAATATCTGGGTCAGAACCGCACAACTCTCTAGTTAGGAATTTCACATTTGGGACAAGAACAAGCCTGATTTTCTCGGTGTGAAACCCAAATCTGGTGACCATCGTCTGCTTAGAGCTTCAAATTTTCCATTATCTGTCATATATTTTTAGTCAAAAGCTCACATTAGACGGGTTCTGGTTGTGATTTGAATCTGGTAGGCAATCCAATGTTTACCATGGACGCCGTATCGGTGAAAATGGTGGATGCACATCAAGTGTTCGATCAAATGTATGAACGAGACATGCATATGTTCCCTATAAATTTTATGTGGGTATGCAAAATATGGGCAAATGGGTACGTTCATGACTTGTTTGTATGACTCTAGAATCAAATACATTGGAATGATTTGATTCTAGGATCAAATCATTGGCATGTTATGTGATGTGAGGCTGTTCTTGTTCAAAATTTGAATGAATTCGAGATTATCTATTCATGGGCTTGATGAATCAAATCATGGATGGGAGTATCTGGATTGAACATTGTGGGGTGTGTGTAAAATGAGTTTCAGGTTGCTGCTGATCAGTCACATCCCAAATTGCGAAGAGTCAAAGATTAGTTTAATGAAGGTTGAAAATGACAAGCTTTGGTGGGGGCTATGTTTGTATTTCCTAGTACAAAACAGTCAGTTCCCTTTGATTCAAAGCAGTGCCTTGGACTTCATTGGAGTTCAATTTTGGATGGTAAAAAACCCGAGGACGTGCCAAGACTGGCATTCATCTTTGAAGATCATTTCTCGTTTCCACACCGCCTTCCTGGAAGAAGAATCTGCACTGATTGCTGGTAGATATCTGTCCTTTTTCATACTTAATGTTTGATGTGCAAGTTGAATAAGCTCGTCTTTCGTTCTGCTGTGTAGTGTGATACGTGTCTTTACCGGTTGGTGATGAGGCCATCACAAGAAATTTAAAAGAAGCATACTGAATCCAATGCAATAGAAAATTCCAAGTTAGTTTGGGATTGGGATAAATAATGAGGTTGCTTAGGAACCATTCGTTATACAGCTTGTTGAAAGTTGTTCCTATCGAACATTTATTGAAAGATTGGACTACAGAGAAGGATGTGTGATGCAAAGAGAGCTTTATAACCAGGTACAGCGAAGATTACAAACCAGAAAAGTGGTCACTTCTGCCCAACTTATTTATCTCATTTTATTCGCAATCATTGTTCACAATAGAGACAATATTTATATGGTAGTATATGTTCGGCAAACAATTTCAAATTAATGTCTGGTGCCCCACACTCAAGAATTCTTTTTTACTTTTATGAGCTCTAAATATGCATATCTGTATCACACCTAGTTTTTTCCATTCTAACAATATTTCTCATGGTGAGCTGTTTGCAGTTGTCCTACTCAAAAGTTTCTTTGATTTGGAGTATGTTTTTAACTAATTTAAGTCTTTAGCCATCTTGGGTGCAGTAGAACGGGAAATGAAAACGAACATATGATGAAAACGATCAATTTAATACTTGTCACAAGGCCAAATTTCCATGGACATGATAATTGCAGGTATTTGTGACTTTCCTCTCATCTTGTGCAGTTGAAAGTTGATACTTGGTACACATCTTATTAATTTATTTGTTACCTTATTGGACTTCAGTTTTGTTGCTTAGGGCAAAGTCGCATCCGTGAATATCTACTGTTTGCCTTAATAGGTCTGACAAGACTCGATTTGCTTATTTTCGTGCTTTTGTTTTTCCCACCATGTCACTAACTTTATGTCATGAAAAATACATGCATGCATGAAGCATGATATTCTTTCTGATCCTTTTATATGTTTCCTTTTTGGCTTAATGCGCATGCATTATCAACTTGTATGACAACATTTCCAGAAAAAGATAAACATGTCTTAATGCAGTGATGGAATCTTGTTAAGGTTTAGATGACAAGACAACCATGAAGATTAAGCATTTAATTTTGTTACATTACATGGCAGTGCTTACATTTTCTTTTCATGCACTGTTATTTTCGGTGGAACTAATTGGATTGGTATATAGAGAGACCTTGGGGTGTGGCAGGATTCTCTGTCACAGAACTTCAATTCTGGCCACCAGTTTTCTGTTCAGCATATATAAAGAGAGAGAAACCGCCTTTCGTAATGCCACATACTCTCTGGACAATTTGGTGCAAGCAAGCCTTAAAGTTTGGTCCTTTAGTTAGAATGTTGCCTAAGATCTTACAACTCTCATCACAGCATTTCATGGAAGATTAGTTGACCCTTTATACACTACAGTACTTAATATGTTTCAACAGGTTGTATATTATTGTTCATACTGTAAAATCAATTTGTTCTAGAGTAACTTGTTAGTCTCCTAAATTTGACTGCAATTAGCTAAATCAAGATAGTTAAATAGAGTTGGGAATTAGGAAGGGGTGATGGTTGATTATATAGTTGACGCCATCCACCAAGGAAAATTCTTATTTTTCTGCAAAACTTAGCTGGTTCTGACCTGTTGAATCAGCAAGTATAGAGTGCTTCAACTGGATTGGCCTTGAAACAGTGTTACACACTTCCTTTCCACCACTCATGTCAATTACATATGTCATCATCTTCCTCAGAATTGAAAACTGAAATTTACTGTCTGCATAAAATATGCCCAACCTGTATTTCTCAGCTTGACCACAATAGATCTGTTGTCCACCCCACCAGAGATAATGTCAGACCCACAAGCACTGTTAGTTCTGGATGTTAGTAGCTTTCAATGCAGTTTTTGTCCTTTGAGTGTATTGAAAAAAGTGGAAGGAGCAAAAGCATAGTTGCTGGTTTGCATGATAATCTTCCTAGCTACAGAACATCCCAGTTTGAATGGATCTATAATCCACAATAGCAGCATATGGGTTTTATCATCTATGTTGACCAAGACTTCTCAATTTCACATTCTGGACCTTGGCCAAGTAGTTAGTTCTTTCTCTTACATTTCATATAGAACTAGCATTACCATGACACAAATTAAAGATCAATATCTATGCCAAGTTCACTTCCATTACAGAACAGGATTTAATTACAAGGATGTCGGTTACAGGACTAATATTCATTACTCAGACCTGCATTTGAAGGAACTCTTTTTCCTCTATCTCAGCTTGCTTTATGTAGTGCTAATTTAACACCTCCATGAATGTACTGCTTGTGTTGATGCTCACAGGTTCCGAAGAAGTAGTAGACACTTGATGTATCTGCCAGCTGGTTGAAGAACACATTGTTTCCTATCTCTAAGAGCACATGGGAAGATAAGGAACACAATCAGCTTGCAGCCTCTGATATGCTGTTCAATGAGGGTTGCCATGTTCTTGGCCTGGCTGTGGCAGCTGAGTTAGTTGCTGTGGTTGACCTTTGTCGGTGTCTTTCGTGTCGAGTCACCTGATGAAATGTATATTATGAATTATTAGACAACAACCTTGATGAATAAATGAGCATCTAACAACAAAAATTTCCTTGTCTAACCCATGATTAGAGCGATAGCTCAACTACTACATGAAAACTTGGAGATATTTTCTTGGTATGTATCTACCTGATGATTCTCTGTTTCCATTTCAGATCTTCTTGGAACATCAATGGTGCTCCCAACTCCAGAAGACAGCTTCTCCTTGGATTTGCCTGCCTTCTCTGCTGTCTCATACAGGGCTTTCCTCATCTTTGCTTGCTTCTTTGGCCCCAGACCTTTCATGACATCTGAATACCAACAACCACAAAATTAATGAGCTAATCTCGGTTTAAGGCGCTTGCTTCTGGTGTCAGGTTAGAGCCTCGGTTGTTGATAAAGAAAAAAAAATTACGCTACTCTGCTTGACCAATGATAAGAGCTAAGAAGAAGATTGAACAAACCTTGTGCAGTGATGAGTCTGTAAACATGGCCAAGAGCAAGAGTGTCCGTTGGCCGGAGAAGCTTGATCCTGGTTACCCGAACAGGCTTGTTCTCGGTGGTTTTGTCCGGGCAGGTGTCTGTGGTGGTGGTGGTGGTGGTGGTGGTGGTTGGGCAGAGGGTGGTGGAGATGAGCAGAGCAACATAGTGACCCGGATTTGCCTTCATGATCTCACTAGCATTCACAGGCCAGTACAGTTTGTCTACTTTGCCACTTGGGTGTTGTATCACTAGAGTTGCTGCATCAATGGCCTGACAATTTCCCATTTTTTTTTATGTTTTTCTTTTTTATTCAGAGAAAGCTGAAGGTTGAAGAAAGATGAGAAGTACGGCAACAACCAAGCAAGCTGGGAAGGAAGAGATGGGAAGTAAAGTAAGCAAGCCCCTTTATAGCAACCTCCACCACCCACCTAATGGCAAATTTCTTAAGAACCAATGAACATGGCTAAAATGTTTTTCACTCTTAAACTAATGGATTAAATATCTATCATGTATTTGACCCGTCATAAAGTCACCTTTTTTATTCAATAAAGTATCTTATTTTTGAGTTTTTATGTCTAATTTGATATTTTAAAAAAAAAAAATTATCGAAGATAGTCTCTAAAATTTCTAGTATCGATCCAGACACCTGATTATAACAAAAAATAAAAATTATTTTTTTGAATGTGCAGTATTGTTCACATTTGAGTCAAAAATTGGTCTTATGGTGAACCTTTGGTGACGTGTCGGTTTATGATTGGTTACTGGAGATGAGTAGCGTAGCAGATTCTGTCCCCGAAATCGAGACGTTGCTGTTGTTGGGTCTACCATGGTTGAACTCTCACTCTTCCATTCCCAATGAACACTGCGTGGTTGCCACGTTACCAGTTGCACAGGTGCTGCTCTACAAACGGTTACATGGAATCCGTGAGCTGTCACTGTAACCATCATGTGACCACCCACGCGCGATAGATGCCATGTGAACCTCACGTGCCAATCTGAGACACCATGTGCTAACTAGTTTTCACTCTTTAACTCCTTTAAAAACATCTTGTTGGTTTAAAAAATTATAAAAAAAAAAAATTACTCCACCTCGAAGTATTATATTTGTTCCGTTAGAATCCTCAAACTATGATTTGTTCCGCTAAAGTCATACTTCACTGATTTTTATTCTCGCGAAAGATATTCCGTCAAATGACTAACGGAATTCCTTAGAGTTGATTATCGGTGTCAAAACTAAATTGAAAAATAATTTATAAAATATGATTTTACTGTTTTAACCGCGGGATAGTCCTCTCACAGCAGCCTCCGTCCGTTCCAATCATGGCTCTTGGCGGACCTGAATAGTCAAATTCGCCGGCCGTGAAACCTCCGCTCTGTCTGACGCTCTCCCCAGACTGAAACATACTATATTTTGAATAATTAAATTCAAACTAATCCCAATAAATTATACTGACAAGGGAAATTAATTAATTTTAGTAGCCAGCGGGCGTGCACATTCTACTTGTACTTCAAAAACACCATTAGTTAATTTCCATTTATTTTGGAGCATTCACAAGTTGCTACAAAATAATAAAGCAAAGCCACAAAAATCCAAAATTTAACTCCCCAAAAAATAATATTCAACAAATATTAAGGTGAGAGAATCAAAATTTTCAACGCCCACACATGTGGATATTGTTTATGATTTTTGATTGGGTAATATATATTTTGAGATTTGTAAAACTATTAATTGTACACATTGGTTTAGTGGATTATTAAGCTGTCAACATCTAGAATTTAAAATATTCTGAGTGTCAGCATACTAAAAATATCCTTAAGTAAAGTCTAAATCATTTAACTAGAAGTGAGCACTAAACAACTTTAAAAGATGTTGTAGAGATTATTCGGATTGACATGAAAAATCAAAGTGGGAAACAAAAGAAGAAAAAAAAATAGAATTTATGATAGAACTGTTAATGTGGATTCAAATTCAGTCACTTTAAATTTAGTTCGATCAATATATTGTTGAAATGGGTATCAGTCTCATATTGAAAAATATAAAAAGAATGAACTTAATGAATAATGTAAGTCATACCATACTAACAAGTTTGACATTTTAATAATGAAAATTCAAAGCATAAGCACTCAAACCACTATGTGTAACTAATTATTGAAATTTAATATATTATCTGTCATCGGAGTAGGTTTTAATCCAAGCTTGGCCCGGTTTATGTTGCTCCTCATGTGGTCTCCGGCCCGCTTGTAGATGTATATGTCTGCAACGGCCCACGTGTGGAAGAAAATACTCACACCTGAGAGGGAATGCTGATTTTTTTTATTATAAAAAAAATTCTTATTTTGCACATTTCGAGCTCACCAATAAAAGAAAAATGTTAGACTTGCACATTGTCTCATTAGCATAATTCACATGAATTCGCACATTTTGTGTCTAGAAAGTGACACTCGATTCAATCTGTAACATGAATGAACCGACCTAAATTCGAACAAACCCGTCCTAAAATTGACACCTCTAGTTGATGGAGGAAGAGATGGTCCCAAATGCAATGTAGAATTAGGTGGTTTACTTGGTCCAGAAATGAATAGAGTTATGCAAAAATAGGACCACAAAGCATTAACGGAGAAGGAGACATGACAGAGCGAAGAAGAAAGAATTGCCCCAATAACGGCAATTACAACCATGGAGGTTGAGAGGCACGCGCTTTGAAGGTGAGAGTGGGTATGGTACGTGTGGAGGTGGCCACCGACCCCACAGGTCACAACTCACAAGTCACAAGGGGCGTGAAAGTGAAATTCTGTTTGTGTTATTGTGCGTGGGGCCCACCAATATTCTTACAGATTACACGTATTCATATCATAAAATGTGATTAGTGGGTGTCCCGGGTCTGATCCGTTCCCCGTTACCGAGTGTCACGTTAGAATTTATTAATACCCGTCGTTATGTCCCGGTAGATACGAAATATATATGTACATGCCACATCATCATGGTGATTCATTTGTTCACCATCTACAGTGAAACAATGTCGTTTTGACAATCTATGATGTAAAAGTGATAATGAAATATAATGTTTTGTCTGATGTGGCACGCACACATGGGAGATGTACATTATTGGTGATATTACAACTTTTAGAATGTATGTGAAAGGGGTGGCTTTTGTCTTGGTTCTCCGGAGTCATATTCTATGAGTTGGAGAATCGGTTTGCAATCACCTTCGGAGATTCATAATGCTCTTGTTCTCGATCATTGAGTAATGAAATTAGTTGACGGTAAAAAAATTAAGTTATACTCAGTTGTTCTCTTAGTTGAAATCTTGAACAATTGTCATCTTCATACTTTCCATGAAATAGGTTTGTAATTATAGGATGAATCACATGGTGTATTTGTAATATTTTCATATTAAAAACATCATAGAACTAAAATTACATAAACTAAATAAGTAATTGCAAATATTATTAGTTGATGACGTACCATGTCTTGTAGTAGTAATATAATAACTCACACATCATCCAAAATGAGAAAGTAGAACAATAATGTCCATCCTCACCTCTCTCTTTTTATTTAAATGGAAAAAAGAGAGAAGAACAATAATGAAGTTTGTTGATTTTTTTTGTTAACATAAAAAAGGCAACAATTCAGTTGAGATGATGAGCAAGAAGTAGATAGAGAATGAGAGTTATTATGAAGTGAAAATATGGGGACCATGACTACAATGCCATGTTACTATATACTTGATAATTTAGGTAGCATATCCGGCGTGGGATATATATAAAAAAGTTTTGAACTTGTAACTAATTTAAAAGTAAAACAAAAAAAAAACACTCATTTTGATACGGATAAATAATATTTGATCGTTATAAATGTTCTTAAAGAACTTTTTTTTACACAAACGCTAATATTTTATTAATATTTCAAATTAGACAATAAAAAGACGAGTCTTACAAATAGACCGAAGACCTAACTAACTCATGGATCACTCGGTTCGCAAACCAACCCAAAAATAGAATATTGTAATGAGCTACAATGACTAAAGGCTAAAACATCATGAATTATTAAACCAAAGACACTAGATTTCTCTACATCAACTTGAATAATCAAATTGAAGGCACCGAAATCCTCCCCTCTAGTTTGAAGAGCGCGAATAACTGAAAATGATTGCACTTGAATTTACAGTCGACCACGTGGAGTGTTCTGCCAACCACCTCTCGTCACCATTGTGTATGTCCTATGATCCGACAACAAACTCGAAGTCTGATATGATGACCCTGACCAGATCACCACCTTCCAAGCCACTTTCTTCTTCTCTGCGATCATCTCCTACTACTCTGAACACCAACCAAAAAACATATCGCAAATCTGCTAAACCTAACAAAACTTTAACTTGCTATCAAAGCAGGATTCACTATCAGAACGAGAAAGACCGCAATTTGCTATATGAAAATCCAAGAGACTCCCGCCGCTCTAAAATCAAGAGCATACGTAACTAAACAAAAGTCATATTCGATTCTCAAAACGACATAGTGTGCTTAAAGAACTAATTATGGTTGAAATTCAATATATTTCAAAGTCAACAATTATTTGGTTTAGGCTAAGCCATAAATGAGGGCGGGTCGCTCCGCTCCCACCAATTCACTTAGATGGATATAAGTGAAGAGTAATGAGGTGTCATCAGCTCATTAGTTTGAGTTAGCCTAAGCCAAAAATTATTTGGCTCATATTCCATTTACTAGTTGTGAATTTATTGGGCATTGAACTATTAATAGGATATAGAAACAAACTTACTTAAAAGAGAGAATTCTACTTTATTTAATTTTGTCATGAATTTTAGTGAAGAATTAGTTGTGATGAGTGATCCATACAACTTGAATTGGTTGGATTAAATACAGAAATGAGCAACAAATCAAAGTGAATGAACAAAGTTTACACAATCTATTTTTGTGTGGTTAAAATAAATAGGAAGACATTGTCACATGCAAACAAAAATACATGTTAGTTTCTTACATAGTTTTAGAAATTTGATTTTAAAAAATTTCCATTTTTTCTTTATCCT
The DNA here is from genome assembly GCA_036897625.1 of Pelargonium cotyledonis. Lineage (NCBI taxonomy): Eukaryota > Viridiplantae > Streptophyta > Magnoliopsida > Geraniales > Geraniaceae > Pelargonium > Pelargonium cotyledonis. Next base: position 2,277 of record JAYMTA010002836.1, on the reverse strand, counting down.
CCATCAAACTTGTTAATTACTATTTATGTTTTTATTATTCTAAATTCTATTTCATGGACTCCAAGAGACAATATCATAATATGGAGGTAACTTCTTAATGAAAAGACAAAAAGATCCTTAATTAAATTTAGATGAAAAGGCAATAAAATTAATTAAATGAATAAAAATGTGATCCTAATAGCTGTACTGAATTTTGTAATTATATATTAATTATATGGTTATGGAAACATAAGGTGCAGTGTTATAATTAAGTAGCACATGTGTCACATGCCAAATTGTAGTTTCCTATATCTTGAATTTGAAACCTTAATTAAACACATAATTATTATAAAGTGATCTTCATAACTTAGGTGCTAGATAGATTGAGGCATTGAAAACTGGATATCCACCTGGGAATAAGCATTAACCATGATTTTTCTTCCTCTTTTTAGGGCTTGACCTAAACAAATAGTAATTAATTATGGGACATAATAATATGATCCTTAATTTGACCCTTGTGGGTGTGCAATGCAGTCATGTTATTGCTTATTAGGGTCTATAACTTGTCTTAAAAGCAATCTTAATTTTAAATCATATTATTATAATGTTCAAGAGTTTGTCTTCTTTTTTCTGTTTTTTCTTCAATTATAAGCATATCCTTTCAGCTGAAATGATTATTTAACATATGATATTAGAGCATTGGTGGCTAAAACTCCCGAGTTCGAATCTTGTCATCACCCTAATTAAATTCCAACACAAGACAAGAAATGAACATGTGCATGGGCCACATGCAAAGCGAAAATGGACTTGCACGTAAGGAGACGTATTAGAGTAGAAAACTAATATCGAGCCTTCAACTATCAGTTTAACCTTTTAGTTGAGATGATTATTTACATGGTATCAGAGGGTGACAAAAGGTCCTTGTTCGAGTCTTGCCGCCACCCATATTAAATTTCAGCACAATGCAAGGAGTGTACCGATACATGAGCCACGTGCAAAGGAATAATAGACTTGCACGTGAGAGAGCGTGTTAGAGTATGAAACTAATATTAACCTTTCAACTATCAGCTTAACCTTTTATTTGAGTTGGTTTTTGGTATAAACAACCATTAGTGGTCAACATTCAACCTCCCCTATTTTTCATGAATTCAAGTGTGTGTGGGGGCAAAACTATTTTGGTCTTCAACATTCCAATAAAACCATGGCCCCCATATATGGAACAATTAATAAATAAAATAAAAGTGAGGACTTTTTTCCAATCTCCACTCAAAACTAAAAAGAGGCAAGCCTTCAATAATATATAGATAATAATTACTCATGTGTCCCCAATTATTAATAACAACACAATTAGTTGTATCACATAAGAGAATCAACAAAATTAGGAGAATATTTTATTCAGTTCCATTAAGTGGCATGCATAATTTCTTTGTGGGTGGGTACAATTTATTTGGCCAATAAAGACCTCACCCAAGTACTCAATTCAATTTTTAAACAAGATTGTGATCAATGATCCTTGTAATTATTTGAAAATAAAAATCTTAAAAAACTCAAACCACCAAGACCAAGCTATCCCACTAATGAATACTGAGAATAGTTCTTAATCCTATGTGAGAATAAATATATAAAAAAAAAAAAAAAAAGAGAAAAAGTAAGCTTAAAATTTGATTAGGCTCTGACCATGGAATATGGATTATTAAATATGAAATGGTTGGTGAGGCTTTTATATATGTTCAAAGCTACTTGTAAAAAATTAAGATTAGTCTCCTTGCTATTCAAAAAGTTTAGATTTAATCCTTAAACTATCAAGTATTTGGGTCTACTTTAAAGTTAAGGTAAGTGTTTGGATTTAATTCAAAGTTGGGCAAAATCGTTTTACTTAAGGACAATCCGTCACATAGAGTGACGGAATCCGTTAGTTGTGCTCACGTGAAATTTTTTTTTTTTTTTTTCTACGTGGCGATGAAACGTGAGTTTACGTGGTATTTATAAAAAAAATTTGAAAACATATTTTTAAGTGACACGTTTCATTAGTTGATTGGATGTTATATCATTTTTTATTATAGTTCTATCCTTGTAATTTTTAATTGTTTCATTGCAGCCCTTTAACTTATTAATTATTTCATTTTAACCCTTTATGTTTTATCTTGAACTTTTCAATTTTTTCATTTGAGCCATCTCTTTCATACCTGTTTCACAACCTCTGAGTATCGACGGCGGAGATGGGATTAGTGAGCTTCCGGCGGCCTCTTTTCACCTTTTCTCTTTGGACCCGGATGTGCTCGCCGGCGTGGGGGGGCG